>CADDXX010000559.1:244043-262400 GCA_902810485.1 Alauda arvensis | reverse complement strand
TTATGTAGCTGTTGTGCCTGCCAAATTTCAGAAGCAGCATATCTTTTTTCATGTTACTCTTACTGGTCAAGTTCTTTTTTTTGCCCAGTAAGAAAAATAATAAGCCCCCCAAAAATCTAGGAAAATACATTGACATTAATATTTTTTGAGCTTGATAGTAATTTGGACATGTTATAAAGATATTGTTAAAATAATTTAATGAATTAAATGTCCTTTACAATTTTATTACACAGGTAAATATGARGTAATAGAATTGCAGAAGTGACACTGATACAGAAAGGATCCACTTGCTGATATCAGTATAGTAGTTCATCTGCATTGCAAAATGTGTTGTCTTCCAAAAAATTAAGATGGAGTTAAGCAATTGTTAGGTATTTTTTACTCTAATTATTTTTAATAGAGGCTGGACTGTATGCTACAGAATGCACCTTCAGACTTCTCTAAAATTCCTTCCCTTGTTCTGAAAAAATTCTTGAGTCATAGATACTCTTTGGATACTTTTTTTTCTCCTTATACTGTTTCCTTTTGTTGTCTTCTCCTCCCAARGTGGATTTTTACTCTGTATTTTAAACATGAAGTCTAAAAGAATGGAGTATAATATAAAAGACACTTGTTCACTGAAAATCCATAGACATCCCATCCCATGGCAACAAATCCATAAAACARTGCAGTGTGGGTTCACATTTTGAGTATATTGAAGCTACACAAAATAATTAATTTCCTCTGGTGTATTAGAAGAAAATAATTACAAGATCCAGCACTGAATTACTGCTACCATCTTAATCATCTCACATCCACCATAAGGTAATCTTGTCCCGGTTATAGATCCAGCTGGAAATGGATTCAAAGCTAGRTAGCTCTTCAGGTTTTTCTTGGCCAAGTGTAGGAATAGAAATATCTTGACAGCTTAATTAATAGAAATACCACTAACATTAAAAATCAGACTATGTAATGATCCATGTGCCAGGTGCAATGCTGTGTCTTTTTGACTTAATGCTGAAATTTGAAGCAGCCATKAAATGCTTTTATATTGTTCTCAGTAAGACTGAGAATTAAATTTCTTRTTTCAAACAGGAGTAGTTTGGTGGTTTAAGGTAAATCTAGTTAAAATGCAATGGAGATTCTGTGGAGATTTTGTTTTTTAAAAAGCATTCTGCAAACTTGAAGCATTTGAAGTTCTTAATATTGCTGCTTTCTGAGACATCTTTTGTGAAATAGAAAATATTCCTGAACTACTTTTCCAGTAAATTATCTGTTTCCATATTGGAGCATTGTCAGAAAGTTCCCAGGATGCCTTGCAGCTCTTTTTGTAAATGAAAGAGGGGCATGTTATCTATCCTTAATACTCTTTCCTGAAAAATTGTAATAGAAATTTCTAATAAGTTAATTATTATATTTTTCTTCAGTCTCACTTAGAAAAACAATTGCACCCTGGTAATTCAATAAAACAACTGCTTCTCAAAGGCAACCTGTGTCTTCCATTTTGTCTATTGCCTTTACAGTAGCTGGCACAAGATTTATTTTATAACCTTTCAAGAGTTTGTTTCCAGTCTTTGAGACCTTGTAGMACACCCTTGGTCATGGTGCCTTTCTTTTATTTTCTCTTTCCTTGCTTCTCTTCTGACTCTTAAGATCTGATAAATCTCCTTTGTCTTCATTTTTCTTTCATGTTTTTAAATAGGCAGAAATGCCAGCTCAACTAAACTATCCAATGGTTTCAATATTTTAGTTTGTCAATACTCAGAAACCAAAGTCATTTCAAAGTAATGAAGCCTGACTATTCAATGTTCAGTTCCACAACCAAACATCTACTCCATTTTCTGAGGCACCTCTGTCATTCACTGAGCAGGCTGTGTGGAACTCATCTTTTGTAGCAATACTGGAACACCGTCCTCTGCTTTTTGATTTTTGGTTTGCATGTCTACATTACAGTTATGTATGAAATTCTTTCAACATCTGTTCTTTGTTCAGAATGGCACACGATGGAAAACTTGGAAACAATTCCTTTATCWGTTAGTTTGGCCAAAGCTCATTCTTGCTGATAGCATGTGCTAGGTGGAGTCAGCTCTGTGCTGTCATGGATGGCTACAATTTGGAGGCTTAGRTTAGGGTAGTTTCAAAGCCTGAACATTAAACCTGTTCTGTGTGTTCAAGCTTGGCTGTGTCATGAGTGCCCGGCTTTTGGGAAGTAAAAACTTTACAGGTTTGAAATTGGATCTTCAGACCAGAAAAGTGGTGCCACACTGATTACTTTGAGTGACAGATTTCTGACCTGGGGTGACTGCAGCATAGTATGAATGTACATAAGTTATTTTTCAGGGARCCAGCCCATCTCTTGGTATCCATCCATTACAGCAGCAGGAAGTGCAGTTTGGCACCACCATGTCATTAGGACTGATTCCAAATCTTTGACCTCTGAAAAGCTGACAAAATACTGACAACCTGCATTGGAAAAGAGTGAACCATATATTTAATAAGCCTGTGTTCACAAAATTTACTAACTARAGAAAAGCTCACGAATGTTTGGATCTGCAAAGCAGTGATTTATCAGGGATGACACTTGCAGTTTTTAAGATTACCTGGGACTAGGATTAGGATGGATAATGTTTTTTAACTAATTTTTCTGCCTTTCCTGCTCCTATGGGTCACTGGTAGGCTTTTCTTCTTCTCCACACAGTCTTGATTTGCTCTACTTTACTTCTCTTACCTCAGCTCCCTYGGAAACAATGTTGATCTTTACTGTAGAGTAGGAACTGATGATTTCTGGGTCGTTTTACCCTGTTCCCCCTTACCCTGGTTTTCTTTTCCAAAGAAGGAACTCTATGAAGGAGATTTGCTTTGTATTAAGAAGAATTGAAACTGTGCCTTTTAACAAATTTTGAAGTTTTTCAACCAGTTCAAAAACTAATCCTTTTTCATAAAAGTCTTTGCACCTTTTCAATAAATCATAATTTAYTTTTACTTAAGAAGATTGCTGTGAAAATGCTGGCAAAATTAAACTGACTGAAGTTAGAACCTTATAACATCAAGCACGATGCAGCCTGAAAGGGTGGCAGAGTGATCAGCCACACTTAGAGCTGCAGGATAAGCAGCATTATTGAATGGGGGGTGCTAAATCCATCTTAGCTGTCAGTCAGCTGCCTCACATATAGGCAAAAACCCAAATATAGGATCAGAGAGCTCAAATCAGGGTCACCAGGCTATATATGACAGCCTTAGCTGATTGAGTGCTGGTGAGCAGAAAAAGCCTGAGAAAGGTTCCAGGCTAACCACAGCCCCTTTCAGTGACATGTCACACAGGATGATCAGCAGTTCTGCACGTACATCTGGGCAACCTGGGGGACAGGGGGGTGACTTTGTGCTTAAGGAAATCAGATAATCACTCATAAAGCTAATCCTTTGGTGTAAATAGAAATAATACCAAAACAATAGAAATCAAGTGGAGAAAGGTGAGGGTTTGATGCACAAAGTTTTTTCCACTTAAGGAGGTTTTTAAAGTGCATGCATACTAATCTGGGTCTACTTGCAACTTTTAAAGACTTTCRCAATTGCTAAAATGTAGAAGTCATTAATCTTAATACAGCTTACTAAGACATTTCTTCATTTCTGCAATTGAATGTAGAAAAATTAGCTACAATTATAAGAATTTTTACTGTGACCAGATGAAAAAGCAAGCTATAAAAATGGTGGAAAAGTAAACATTGAAAATTATTTGTTTGCTGTTTGTCTGTTTGTTTTCTAAATAATTGGAGAAGTATTTTAAATAAAGAAAAAGAAATCTCTCAAGCTTTACCAACCCTTAAAGAATTAAGGATTTGAACTCTTCCCAAACTTCCAAGTTTTACTCAAAAAAAAGGTTTGGGGTTTGGTTTTAGCACAGCTTATCCATTATATGATGATGGAGGTTTTAAATTTTTTTCTGTTCCTCCTCACTGCATTTCTTCTTYCTTCACTTTCTTGTCTTCAATTGCACTTCTCTGGTATTAGGGCTGTTCACACAACCCRAGGTGAGCACAGACTGCGCAGGGGAGAGATTTGCCAGCAGGGGTAAGGAGGGGTTATTGCTAATGCAGGACAGTGCATGTGTGTGTCTCTAAGTGTGGGCAGGCTTCAGGCTACAGCTGCAAGGARAACCAGACACTTTGAAGTGTTCATGTGTCTGCAGAGAATTTGGTCCAGTGCATGTGATACTTCAGGCAGGCAATCTAAAATACTTCTTTTATATTGATAACAGAAGCCTGGCATCTCAAAGTCAAGAATCCTTCTCCTTTTAATCTTCACACTAGAAATGCTTTTCACTGTAAATCCTGGAATTATTAATTTCCAAATTAAGTTGTCAGGGACTGGGTTCATATTCCACTTGGCTGGAATTTAATTTCATTCTTTACTTATAGCACACAGAAATAGTTTTTGTAGTGGATTTAAAGAATTCCTTTCCCTTACATTTTTTCTATAATATTAATTCCAAGGTATCAGAATATTTATTTGTTTTAAGAAAGAGCTATAATATTTTTTTTAAATAAGAATTGTATCATATAGCATGTATTGTGTGTCCTCTGTTCTAACAAATATGCAYAGAAGTACCTACTGAAAAAACCACCAACCCCTATGTTAAATAACTRAAAAGGCCTTCTTTTTCTGGAGTTATTCCAGACCTCATCTTATGATGGACCTTAAGAAATTATGTTCTCAGTCTTGCAGAAGAGCTTTGATCTCATTGTAAKGAGTTCCAYTGTGCCTACAGGTTTATCCTTCAGGTCATGGTTTTCAACCTAGATCTTTTGGAAAGTTTTCATATATTGYCAAACAACCCAAACAGCTTGGACCAAAATCTCTCTAAGTTGTATAATCAGAAGGAGATACAGATACGTATTTGGAAAGTTTTGTAGGGCAGTGGTCAGATTATTTCTGTAACTCAGTGAAATTGTGAAATAAACCTTGAATCAACTCTGGCACTGCTGAGAAAAATCCTGTTATGCTTGCTATTCAATGACTAAATAAATTTGAAAACCTGTCCTTTAAGCCTGGAGATCAACTCAAATATCTGGGGAAAAACAGCACGAAGAGAGCAGACCCAGCATTCTTGTTGCTGAAGAAAGAGTAATCAAATGGACTTGAGGAGGTTACACATTATGTACACATTAGTACTCTAGCTAATAGTGCTTTTAAGATGGACAGAAGGTCTCTGTTTTGACTAACAATGACAGAAAAACTAAGGTAAAATGCTATTATGCTACTCTCTTCTAGACATGTTTGCCTTACTCTTATTAATGACTTCCTCAACTTTGAACCATTTTGTGAACAACTTGGGAGCATAACATTTATCTAAAACTTTTTGCAGCCATCTAAAAGCCCAGAGATTTTTTTTCTGTAAATTTGAGAAATCAGTGATGGAATACAAGAAAAAGAGTGCAGTTATAATACTTCTTTTGAGAAATTTAAAGGTCCAGAGATATAAAAGGAAGACRGGATGCTGGAAAAGTCAATTGACTTAACAAAACAAATACTATGCTTTTTTTTTTTTTTTGACAGATCACCTGGCTTTTTGAATATCAGTCTTTTCGTTACTCAACAGCACTCCCAGTGTTGTGRGGAGATTTTCAACTAGAAACAGGGGAGTGGGAATCAGAAAATATGGATCATCAGGGTATGACAGTACAACTGCACTTATTTGCTACTCAGAGGTGAACGATGTCTCAGCATTTTAAGATACCTCCTACTCCTCTTAATAAACTCATTATCTTTAGTAACATGAGGCCCTATTAACTACAGACAAACTAGCAAAAATATTATTTTATTTCAAGTAACATTGAATTTACGTGGAATACTTCAAAACATCTTTGTCRGTAAGTTACTGGTATTAAAATCAGTTCATTATACCAGTGCTATCAACCAAATCAAATGTTGCCCTTAGGCCACAGAGCCAAATGCTTTTAGCAATTAGCTTTACTGCATTTAGCCACAATATCTGTCTTAGAAAAGCTAATTTACACAAGCAAGTGTCTGTGCACTGATCAAGACTGTATAGGAAACTGTCTGGCACAAGAAAAGGGAGAGATCTTTACCCCAGRATGTCTAATGTTGCCTCTCTGTGCTGTGTCCACAGACATGGGGGCTGCCAAGCTGTGAATCTGGAGAAACACAGTTAAGTCAATGGAATTACTCTGGATTTTCTCCAGCTCAGARGCATGCAGCTTTTGGCAGTGAGCACTCAGCAGCTCATAGAAACCTGACCCTCACTTTATGTATTGGCACAGATCTCTTAGCTCATTTCTGACAGTTTTATTAAGTAAAATTGGCTCAAATAAACTGGCACATGACTTAACTTCAGTTACTTCAGAAAACTCCATTGCTGGAGTTACTGTTTTGAAGGCCCACAAAAAAATCAAAACCTTGCACATAATAGGATAAATACCTATAGATTATATGTCTCACTATATATAAATATCTAGTTAATTAAGGCTTGAAAATCAGGTGTGAGCAATGTTTTAAATTGAGATAACATCTAAAACAGAGAATCAATGAAGAGGAGAATTCAGTGCTTGAAATTAATCCAGTTGCATGTCAGGGATGCACACCATGTCTATGGGACTAAAGAAAATTTTTTTGAAAAGGATGATAGGTTTTTCCACCTGTCTACTCCTGCACATTGTCTGAGCACTTTCCAARTGGGCTTCAAATTATTAGCTGCAAACAGACTTGAACAGTTTAATTTGTTCCATATGCACTACTCAGTAAAGAGATGACAATGACTGATTTGCTTAATGACAACAATTTGTCTTAAAATTTGCTCTTAATTTCTTCTTCTGCCTTGTTCCTCTTGATCTTGCTTAAATTGTCTTAGGAGAGCTTAATTTTCTAACAAGTGGTGAGACATTTAGTCTAACATTCCTTAGCATCTATGGATGTAGAGAAACTGGAAATAAGGGCTTGGGGCTGATTAGTGTCCTTTTGGGCCATGAAACAGGTAAAACTTAGATGCATATCTGTATTTCCTCTAGATTCTGTCCTCAGAAAGCAGAGGAAGATACTGATGATCAAGTCTACCAATTGATCAGTGCAAAAGTGGAGATCACAACCTTGCATGTACTTACAGGAATCCCTCAAAGGGTTAACATTCAATGGATGGTTTCTGCAGCAGTAYCCTTCCCTCTGCCTTGGGAAACCTGCAGAAATTCTCTGCTTAGAATTCAAGGGACTCAACAAATCACTGTTTCTTGAACAAGCTTGTCCCTCTCTACATGGAACAGACTGGGCTGCAGGTAAGGATGTGYAGGTTATTCTGTGCTGGCTGAGGTTGGGTGCTGATGGCTGCAAAGGCATTGCACACAAGGTGGAGCAAAGAGGATTAGACAGACAGAGCAGCACCTTGAAAAATTATCCTTTGTGTGTTTGCCAGGAGTGAATGCAGTCAGCCATAAATGGACAGCAAGGGCAGCGGGAGTCAAACTTGATGGAAAAATTAGTAGAAAAGATACCTGCTATAAAAGAAACTGATMAAATTTTGTTCAAAAGTCAGACTGAACCATGCTTACCCCATCAGTCTGRGCATTTCATCATAACAGATATTAGTGTGGTGTCTGATCAAGCCAGGCTAARATATGCAGATTAGGAACCATGAGACATTTCCCCTCACATGTGCAGAAAAAGGTCCTGTTACTCTCAACAATGAAGTCAAAAGTAACTGGAAGTAGAAATGAGTAAGAATCAATGAAGTGTGTTAATAAATGGGTTTTATTTTATTGAAACCTCTCAGGGAAGCCAATTTATAGGGGTGAGGAGTGCCTTTGATTTTCTATCATTGCTTTAATATGTCCTTTTTTGGCTGAAGGAAATTCAAGTTTGCTAACACATTCAAAAGAACATCTTTTTAATAGAGAACTATATATTGGCAATATAATGTAGAGTACTAAAAATTGTCTGGAATTATCAACAGAAGGTCAGCACAGATTTATCATTTTTTCTTTAAGAAAGATTGGAAAAGGTCAGATATGAGCCTTTGCTTCTTGGTCTAGTCTCAAATACCTAGCAAAATGAGTAGGTGGTGTAGGTAGAAATTAGCAAGTTTTAAKGTGTTTATAAGGGAGAAAACACCATTCACTCCATTACTAAAATTTGGCCTTTAAAATCAACTGTAAAACTCACATCAGCTTTAAAAGAAGTGGAACACCAGTCTTACCTTTAGTTTCAGTAGAAGATCAGTTCTGAAGAATAAAAAGTCTTTGATGTTCCTCCATGGCTAAAGGCTGTTGGGAATCAGAACCTTTGGAAAATGGTAAAAATTCCTTTATACAGAAATGGTTGTGACGTTTTTGTATATTTTGCTTGATGAGTATTTGCAGCAAGCACTAGAGTAGTGCATTAAAGATGGTGTACAAGGCCTCACTCAAGAAATTGTCATCTCTAGGGCAATTTTTTTGTTTGACATAATTTGTTAGATGCTTGCTATTTATAATAGCTCTCTCAGTATCATTCTATTTATGTCTTTTCACAAGCCCATTACTTTGAACCTTAGGAACTGCACAGTGATTTATTACTTGGRGTTGATATTCTACTTGATTGACTTTGATTTTATCTTTTAATAGCTGGTTCTACACTCTTGTAARCATTTTAGCCATAGAACATAGAATWTCCTGAGTTGGAAGGAAACCACAAGGATTATCAAGTCCAAGTCCTGACACTGTACAGGACACCCAAAATTACACCATGTTTTTTCCACAGTGGTAGTGATACTAACAAGCAGTGTGCTCTGCCTAAGATGAGAGAATTCTGCAGTAGAGGCAGTCAGAATCTTTAATGGCTTCCTCAGCTGAGAGAGTCTCTCTGATTAATATTGCTCCAGTTTATATGCTGGATTAACATGTGTTCCTCTCCACAATGAATTTATCTCATCAGAGCCTGAGAGTAATTTTGATTCAGTGTCATTCCTACTCTTCAGTTTAGCTTATGCACCCTATGAAATTTTTAAGAGGTGTATCAATGTTCAGTGCCCTCTTGTTAGGAAAAGCTTCCACATTGCCTATGAGAATCTATTGTTACCTGATACTTTAGTTTAACTGGTGTATTTTCAATTTACTTTTCTAAAGTACTCATTTATATATGAGATATATATATATATTTGTTTTTCTTCAAGGTAACTTATTCTTTTTAACACCTGATGACTTGCTGGTACATGAATGTGCAAGAGATCTTTATAACGTTTCACACCTATCTCAGGAAAAAGAAGAAAGTACCCCTAATGCAGCCAGTATCTATGATATTCCCAATTCTCTAATCATATGCCAGTCTTACATTTGTATTAAATATTTCACAAGACTTCTTCTAGTTATGTGTGTGGATTTTGCAAACTCAATGCTTTCAACTTCAGAAATGTTTCACTGTAAAAAAAAAAGAGATAAAAGATAAAATAAAAGAAAAAAATCCCCAGCTTTAACATTTCAAGCTCAGAGATGTGTATTTCTCTTCCTTACTGAYTTGCCTTTCTACCTTGGCTCTTCAGCTGGCCTTGAGGAATCCAAACAATCAGCATATTAATAAATAGCCTCTGACTTCTGAAGTTAAAAAACATCAAATCCAGCTGGTTTTCAAATGAAACCAAAGGAGTGTGRAAAAGAAAACATTAAGGCCTTAGAGGTGCATAACCAAAGTTCCCCAGTTCACTCATGTCACATTAATTGTCATGTCCTGCTATGTCGTGATTTCCTTTTGCAAACCTTTAAGTTACCCTATTTGGCATTTCTTCTAAGAAAGTAAAAAAACTTGTGTTCAGTTGTGGTGCATTCTTCATCTTTATCAGAGGGTGTTTTTCAATGCTATACAATACACAGGACAGCATCCAGCGTCCACAGCCGTGCTCGCAGTCTGTCAGATTGTGACTCCATTCTAGCAAACATCTCATAAAGCTCCAGTGTTTGAGCTTTTTCCCATGTTACTCAATCTGTCTATTTTTCAGTTTCTCTGCTACTGGTCTCTATTCCTCTACCTGCAATCCTACAGGCTCTCCATGTGTGAAAATCTGGAACAAGTCAAGTAAACAAAACTTGATTAATTAAGCACAGCTGTTAACTAACAGCAGTTGGGGACGAAAAAAGGAAATGGCTGGATGTATGGACGATRTATCTTCCTGTCTGAATCAGATGAGTATGTTCAGTGCAGAAACCACCTCTTGCTTATTTTTCAACAACTGAAAAATGTAATCTATATTCAGAATCTCAGCACTGACTGCTGTTAACAATTTGTTCTTAATAGAAGCAATAATTGAACACCACTTCTTATAAATGAAATCATAATTACATTCTCATTATTACACTGGCATCATTTTCTTGGATAACAAGTTTCCTGAAGGTGCAATTTTAACTTCTAATTTTAATTTTAATAAAATRCTTAATGCATTGAGACCAGCTGTTGTTTTGAATGAAAAAAATAACAAGGAACATGCAGAATTAATATATTTTTGTCCTTTTTTGGAAATGATAGTTGCAATTGTAAGACTGTGTAGAAATATGTTAGTGTAAGGTACCCAAAAGACACAGTCTTCACACCTTATATGTGTTTACAGTCCCTCTCAGGAGAACGTGTGTTAGGCTTCATGCTGACTCTGGAGTTTCCAGTAATTGGGACTTTTGCAGATATTGATTTATGGGTGAGACCTGATTTTCTAAAATGCTCTAAGGCTATGTCAGGTAACTGGGGTCAAAGGAGTATCCAGTGAGGTGGTGTCCTGTGAGGTGAACTGGCTGGGCAGATGAGGGGAGAGCCATGGACGCTGTCTGCCTGGGCTTCAGCAAAGCTTCTGACACTGCTGCTGTGATATCCTCAAATAGACAAGTTCAGCAACTGCAGACTGGATGAGTGTACAGTGAGGTGGATTGAGAACTGGCTGAATGGCTGATCCCAGAGGATCATAATAAATGGCACAGGGTCTGGTTGGAGSCCTGTCACTTGTGGTACCTGCCAAGGTTCACTACTGGGCCCCATACTGTTAAACTGATCCATCAGTGACTTGTAGGAAGGGGCAGAGGCCTCCTCAGTGAGGTCACTGATGGCACAGAGCTGGGAGCAGTGGCTGACACCCCCCAGAGCTGTGCAGCCCTTCAGAGGGGCCTTGGCAGGCTGGAGAGAAGGGCAGAGGAATGGTCTGAAATTCAGCAAAGGCAAATGCAGGGCCCTGCCCTGGGGAAGGAGAAGCCCAGGCACCAGCACAGGCTGGGGCTGAGCTGCTGGAGCAGCTCTGCAGAGAAGGGCCTGGGGCTCCTGGTGGACAATGAGCTGTCCATGGGCCAGCAGTGCCCTGGGGCCAAGAGGGCCACTGGGATCCTGGGGKGCATTAGGGAGAGCCTTGCCAGCAGGGCAGGGAGTGATCCTGCCCCTCCACAGCCCCAGGGAGGTGAGTCTGGAGTGCTGTGTCCAGTTCTGGGCTCCTCAGGAAAAGAGAGACAGAGAATTCCTGGAGCAGGTCTAGTGGAGGGCAACAGGAATTATGAAGGCACTGGAACATCTCTCTTACAAGGAAAGGCTGAGGGAGCTGGGCCTGTTCAGTCACAAGAAGAGAAAATAGTGGGGGGACCTCACCAGTATCTGTCAGTATCTGAAGGGAGGGTGCCAAGAAGATGGAGCCAGGCTGTTCTCAGTGGTGCTGAGAAATAGGACAAGAGGCAGAAACTGGAAAAGAGGAAGTTCTGCCTGAACATGAGGAAGAATTTCTTTGCTGTGCAGGTGATGGAGCACTGGAACAAGTTTCCCAGAGAGGTTGCAGATTGTCCCTCATTGGAGATATTCAAGAAACATGTGGACACAATTCTGTGCCATGTGCTCTGGGATAGACCTTGAGCAGGGAGGTTGGGCCAGATGACCTTGCTCACAGCCCCTTTCTACTTCAATCATTCTGTGATTCTGTGAATGTATAAATATAAATTGCACTTCTGAGGCCAGGTTTTGCTCCGAATGATGACATATCACTTTATTAYAGCTTTGATAATATCAGCCTTATTACCCCCCACTTTAAAGCATAGGTTTGACAAGCGCAGTCAATATAGGAAGACTATAACTGGGCAACACTCCCTTTGATCTCTCTGGTACAAGTGCTTGCACTGGAATAGAACCATGTCTGCAAGAAAACAGGAGATCCTTACATAAATCAGAAATACATGAACTCATGTCTCACTTCCCAAAAGACAAAGCACATCAAATCCACATAATACTAAACAATATAATAATTTCTGATGCCACCAAAGCAGGATTTTATTGTCAGGCAGAAAGCTAATGCAGAAATAGACTGGGGAGSTTTCAGATCTCAAGCATCCACATATGGAGCTATACAATACACAGGACAGCATCCAGCRTCCACAGCCGTGCTCGCAGTCTGTCAGTATGTGACTCCATTCTAGCAAACATCTCACAAAGGCTGTCAGTGTGTGACACACCAGAATGAAGACTCTGGCTCTCACTGGAAGCATTTTTCTGGCTTCTGTAACTCATCTCCTCTCAGCCAGTTTTTTTCTCATCAAAAAGATCCTCTTTTCTCTGTTCCCCAGCCATGTTCAGGCTAGCACTTGTTATTTTTTCCAGTTTGTCCTGGTACTGTYCCAGAGAGACTATTTGTTTTTTCAAGTGGAGATGAAGGAATCTTTCTTTCATTTCCAAATCCTATGATCTTTGCTACAACTCCAGGAAAGCTGCAYTTGACAAATTCGCAGGTTTCTGAGGGGAAAAAGAAAGAATTCAACTTAAATAGAAAATACAGAGGCACAAAATATATTTTACACTCTAAAAGAGATATTTGTGTGAGTAATTAAAATAACTGTTTTCTTTAGCTTCTTTAWTGCAAGACCATAAAGAATATTTTAATTTTTTAAAAATATAAATATTCCCCAAATGTTCTTTTTTGTAATATCCTCCAAATATAATGGTAATATTCTCTAAATATAAGATTTCTATAATATTCTTTTTCAAATCATACAGACAAAAAAAATCCTGCCCATTCCTTTTGAGGGGAAAAAAAGGAAGTATAAGAAAATAAATTGAATGTGTACAGGGCTACAGAGGTGAATTTTTCAACATTTTCCAGACTCTCATATTGAACTTATTTAATTTGGAGAATGCTGRCAGAAATAGATTATATGAAGGTTTGCTATGAGAAAACAGATTGTTTCCTGARAGGTTGATTGCCCACAGGAGAAGGAAGACTCCTTTCTCAGTGTGGACTTGGAAAATGCACTACCTGAGATTTGAATCATGACAAAATAAAACAAAAAGTGAGCATAAGTGTCCAGAAAATTTTTAGTTACACGTTTGTTCCTGAGACTTCATTTCTGAAACCTTACAAGATTTCTTATATCTGTAATAGATCCAACCTGAATTTGCTGTCAATTCATTTTTTTCAGCTAGAAAGCCAGCCTTTCCTTCAAATTCTGAATTAGTCTCCATTTTATTGTGTGTCAGAAATCAAATGAAAGAAAGAAAGGAAGAATGGAGAGAAACACTCAGACAGAAGCATTTCATAAAATAGTGATTTAATCCTCTAAGAAAGCAAATCTTAAGGTATTGAGTTATACTTTTAGGTGTGTGAAATATGAAACTGTGAAATAACGAAAGGATTTTTGCTGTGTATTTTTGTTTGTATCAAGTTGCTGTATGCTTCAAGAAATAAGAACCTTATGTTAAATTTTAATAGAATGCCATTAGGCTTATGACCTGCAGACATTTATCCATCTGTTGGGTAAAGTAGCTTTCAGTGAATGAAATGAGCAGTGCAGGCATAATTTAGTGTATTTTAATTAACCTACTTTTTGTACCCTGAACTTATCTTACTCWTGTAGCACTTGTGTGAGGTTATGTTTTTATACATGACAGTGAAAAAACTAAACTTTTCTAAACTAATAGTATCTTGAGGAAAGAGGTGATAATTTTTTWAAATTATTATTWTTTTAACAGCTGAAGAGTYAATAGGTGCCATGGAATATGAATTTCAATACAGGCTTATCTACAAAATCCTGGACATACAAGAAGTAAAGAGGATCATGATCAGCAATAGAAAGGTCTTAATGTACCATCTTTGCCTTGAAGYAGATGATGCTGAGCAGTCACAGATTAAGAGTTGAGGACTGATACCTAAATCATAGTGAATGCAATCTACTTGCATGAATATGGGTCCCTACTGAAGTAGAGATGAAACTATCTCAATTTCYTTACCTTCCTCAGAGTTGCAAAACTCAGCCTCTGGGGTTAGTGCAATTTTCCATCCTGTTGCCAGAGACTTTCAATTCTTAATGCTTTTAAGATGAGTGGGTGATAAGCTGAATRTGAATTAACTGAAATCATGAGCAAACTGCTTATTTCTTTACCCAGTGTGAACACTGGCATACCCAAGGTATATGAGATTCYTCTTGCACCGTTACTGTAAAGTTTTCTCATTTTCTTCTTCCATAATAGAGGTCATTCTTAATTCCACATCCATCCCAGAATGACTTTTCAACAATTTGCACAAAAAATGGGGTAGTTAATTTCAAATAACCAGGTGTTACAGTTATGACCCAAATAAAAAAAAATACACCTCCTCTCCTTCCAAATAAATTTATAGAATAGTGATTTTCACCCATTAACTTTTGTTTGAGTTTCAAGCCATGCCCTAATGCACATGGATTCTAACCAGGAATTAAGATGGCACAAACAAGAAGCTCCCACAGAGGCTCTGCTGGAAACAGCATCTTCTGTGTATTTGTGCCTCTTTTCTTGTTTAAAGGGTTTAAAAGTGGCTCAGGAAGATTCAGCTTTTGTCAGACTGAGTCACAGTGCAGATGATTCTACAGGGACTGTCTTCAAATAATGTATTTTCATGCACYGGAATAAAGAAAAATCTTGGACTTGACATCAAAATAGCCACACTTAAAAAACCTTGAAATGGTCAGTGAGCATCCATGTCATAGTTTCCTTAGAGCACCGAGCCACCCACCATCCAACCAGYCTCTGAGGCCACCACATAGTTTCTTTGAGCTTCTGTGTTTGAYTTCTATGTTTGTCTACTATTTGTCACTGTGCTAGATGTTGAAATTGATATTTTAAATTTTATTTTTAAAACCAAATATTTTGATAAATTTTCACATTTAGAAGAACAAAAATAATCTCGTTTTAAAAGAAAAATTCTTGCAGAGCCAAGTTTCATTGTCACAAATTACAATTTATTGAGGTTTAGCCTCAGTAAGTAGCGCAGCCTCACACAGACACTTTCTYACTTCCCATTGGTGGGATGGGGGACAGAATTGGAAAATCAAAAGTGAGAAGTCCCAAAAGTTGAGACAGATATAGTATAGGTAAAGAAAAAAACTGCCAATGCAAGCAAAGGAAAATAGGAATTAATCACTTCTCCCCATGGGCAGGGAAATTCTCTGCTGTCCTGGGAAAATAGGTCTTGCATAGACTCAGTAAGACAAATGTCATCACTCCAAATGTGAGTCTTCTCTTTCCCCAGCTCTGTAGGCTGATCACGAGGCCACAGGATCTGGGATATCCCTCTGGTCAGCTGGGGTCAGCTGTCCCAGCTGTGCCACTTCCCAAATTATCTGTCTGGGCAGCACAAGAGACAGAAAAGGYCTTGGTYATGYGCAAGCACAGCTCAGCAACAGCTAAAATTCCCCTCYATAACCAAAGCTGTTTTCATCATGGTCCAAAATCTATCAACATKCAAGCTGCTGTGAAGCAAGTTAACTCTATCACAGCTAAAACCACTATAATAAACTGCAGTATTTTTTTCATACGTACGTGTTAATAACTACAGAAAATTAATTATAATTTTGAGTGGAAAATGTGYAGGCTATATTTATCCTCAGTGATCTCAACTAGGCAATTTTACAGGAAATGTAACAGTTTTTCTCTGGCGCTTGAATAAATAAATATTCTGTGTCTTCACTGACAATGTACTGTGCAAATGAAAAAGACAATACTGGAACTATTACTGTGCATTGTCAAAAATATCATCAGTTTGGTACAGGTTGGGGCTATTTTTCAACTCCTCCTCCTTTTTTACCCTAAGGTCACTTTTTTTGAACATTACTTACTTTCAAATACTGTAARGTGTCATTCAGTAGTTGCACCATTATTATTTGGGTAAGGGAAAAAGAGAGTAATTGTTCTGCTGCAGAACTGGTAAGGAATTAGAACTAGRCTCATTGTCTCCAAATACTAAGAGGAAATGTTACAGTGTCTTTCACTGATAATACACAATAAGAGCTGAAATAAATTCCTTAGAAGCTGTCATTTGGAATGATCTTTATTTGCTTTCATTCACAGTGTTTGGGACATCACTAAAGACTTAGAAAACATTTTCACTTTCTCTCTTCAAAGGCATTTATTAATGCTCCAATTTTACTTTTAAAATGYAACTCTCTATCCCTAATGCACCCCAAAATGTGTCCTTTTCTCCTCTTCTGTTTATTTTACTGTTATAGTTAGTAGCTYGTGCAATTAGGATTAATGATCAAATTAAAAGGTATCCCAGTGGGTGATTTAAGTTAAATATTCCTACTACACCAGTAATGTCTTGTTTTATCTAATAGATCTAGAAAGCTCAATTAAATCTTTACTTGAAGAAGGCTACTGAAGTTTTCCCCAGATTCTTTATAAGATTGACTTAAACCAGAGGAATTCTACTTTAAGTGAACTCTTTTTCTCACATAATTCCCACCTGCCCTGATGAATCTTATTAGGTGTTTGAACACCTAATTATTCTTAAATTAATATTCCACTAACCTYAGTTAAAAAATATTATTACCAAATTTAGGAACAGAAAGGTATTTAAAATACTGATGAAAAGCCACTTGTTTATTACTCAAGAATGTTTCAAAGATGGGGATATTATGTAATATTTACAGATTTTCTTTTGTTTGAATGGCAATCAACACCCTGAGATCAGAACTAAGACCTTAGGACAACTTTTGGTATTGCCACTTAGCATGATGCTTGCAGAGAACTAAAGAAATATAGCAAGTATCACCTGTTCAATGGGTTTGGTAAATCTAAAGAATTTTTTGGTCCCTAAGAGTAAATTGCTGGGGAGAATTGGATTTTTTGGATTAGTAATTTTTACAAATATGAATGGGTACAACTTTCAGTTCTGTTAAAGGATTGTATATGAAAGTAAATTTTAAATCTATCTRGTTTTAAATGTGGCAGGGAATATGAGGGACTCTATACGTATGCCTTAGGCTTATAGGCAGGATTGATTTCTTTTTAGATATGGTTTAATTCTAAAGACCAAGATTTATTGAAACAAGATTTTGTGATTTACTCTCTTTAAGATGACATYAGCCACAAATACTTTCACACAGAATCAYAGAATCACAGAATCACGAGGTTGGAAGAGACTTTCAAGATCATTGAGTCCAACYCATGCCCTAAGACCTCAACTAAACAATGGCACTGAGTGCCACATCCAGTCTATTTTAAACACATACAGAGATGGTGATTCCACCCCTTCCCTGGGCAGACAATTCCAGTACTTTATCACTCTTTCAGTAAAAAACTTCTTTCAAACATCCAACCCATATYTCCCTTGGTGCAGCTTGAGACTGTGTCCTCTCATTTTGTCAGTTGCTGCCTGGAGAAAGAGACCAACCCCACCTGACTACAGCCACCTTTCMGGAAGTCGTAGAGTGATAAGGTCACCTCTGAGTCTCCTTTYCTCCAGGCTAAACAACCCCAGCTYCCTCAGTTGTTCCTCACAGGGTTTGTGTTCCCAGCCCCTCACCAGCCTCGTTGCCTCCTCTGGACGCGCTCAAGCGTCTCAAGGCCCTTCCTGAACTGAGGRRCCAGAACTGGACACAGCACTCAAGGTGTGGCCTCACCAGTGCCCAGTACAGGGCAAGAATGWCCTCCCTGCTCCTGCTGGCCACACCATYCCTGATCCAGGCCAGGATGCCATTKGCCTTCTTGGCCACCWGGGCACACWGCTGGCTCATGTTCAGCTGCTGTCACCAGCACCCCYAGGTCCCTTCCTGCCTGGGCACTGYCCAGCCACACCCTCCCCAGCCCATAAYATTGCAAGGGGTTACTGTGGCCAAAATGCAGGACTCAGCACTTGGACTTATTAAACTTCATCCTACTGGACTCTGCCCATCCATCCAACTGTTCCAGGTCTCTCTRCAGAGCCYTCCTRCCTTCCAACAGAYCAGCACRYGCTCCCAGATTAGTGTTGTTTGCAAATTTACTAATGAAAGACTCCATATCCTCATCCACGYTGTCAATAAAAATATTGAYCAGAACTGGYCCCAGCACAGACCCCTGAGGGACACCACTGGTGCCTGGCTGCCAGCTGGATGCAGAACCTTCACCACCACTCTCTGGGCCTGGCCATGCAGCCAGTTC
>CADDXX010000559.1:185907-235101 GCA_902810485.1 Alauda arvensis | reverse complement strand
AGACCACCAACACCAACCCAAGAAACCACTGGGGAGGCAATCACATTTATCTTTGGGATTTTTAGCACTAAAAGTTCCTGTATACTTCAAATACTAATAAACAGGGCTTCCTTGTGCCATTTAATACTTGCTTCCTTAGACAAACAGTACAGATGTCCTCTCAGGTGAAAAAAGCTTTGTTTTTGGACCCCACAATAAGATTTTTTTGCTATTGTTTAATTAAAAAGCAGTGGCTTATAATGCCATAGTGTCAGCTACAAAACTATAACACAGCTATGATCAGAGTCCTTTAGTGTGAAGGTAAGTAGGAAATGGTTACCAAGGATAATTAATGAGTCTGTGAAACCTTAACTTTATTTTCTTTTGCCTTTTCTTGGCTTTTAAATTTACCAGTACTTTTGTAAGGGAGTAAATCTAAAAAAATGTAAATTAATTTTACCTAAACAATTAAAAAATTAAACTATTTCTTATTTTTTTCCTTGACAGACTGTTCATATCCCAGTCACCCAATTTTGCAGTGCCTACAACAACCTGGTGAATATAACAACAGTAGGTAGTGTATTTTAGCTTTGTTTGCAGACCTGCACGCTGGAGGTCAGTGCTTGCAAACTGTGTAGCATTATGTAYTCATGCACTTCTTATTTTGTAGTCACCAATGTTTTCTGTTTCTTATTCTATACAGCAGAGACAACTGTTTTAGGTGCATTTCCAAACGTGTGAGGTTCACTTCACTTCCTTGAATTATGTAGCTGTGGTTCCAGTTTATTTTCCTTGATTCTACAAAGGGATTTTTCTTCCCTTCTGATCTGGAAATGGAAAATAAAAACTCTTAGCTGTTTTTTTTGTCTGTTTGTTGGTTTGGGTTTTTTTATTTAAATGAACCTACACAGTGTCAACTGAATTATATTACTCATTGTTTAAATATAATTTGGAATGTTTTTTTCTTATCCCTTTGCAGAAGATTTTAGAAAACTTTCTATGAAAAATTAAAGATTAATATAACAAGTTTATGTTTTTCCAATAGAAATGGTAATTTTCTACATTAAAAAAAATGGATTTTGAAGCAGAATTATTATCACATCCCTATCTTCATGTTTGTGCATATGTATGGGTATATTTGTGCATGTGACTCCTGTCAGATAAGGTCAATTGATTAAACACACAAATTAATGGCAGTGGATATTGATGCATCTTTGTAATTCATGTTGTTGRAGACAGCAGATGGAACTTTGTTCCCTTATGTATTGTTAACCACTCCATCAAAATAGAGTCAACAGTCAACATTCTCCTCCTCCTATTCCCAGCCAAAGAAATCAAAACCCTACCTAGCAACAGGGCTCAGGGTGCTGACTGTCATGCAAGCTACTCACCCAAAAGTTTTGGGTAATCAAGCCCTTAGATACAGGCTAATATTGATTGACTTATGATGACCACTTGTCTTCTGAGAAAAGATGTGTTATGCCTTATAAAACTCTGGAACTTGATCTGTTCAAGTATGCCTGCATCAATCTCTATTTTTAAAGGAAACAAAGCCTACCTGCTCCAGTTTCCTGATTGCTAATGCTTTAAAATACAAATAGCCTATAACATATTCTACAAAAATAATTGGAATTTGCAATACACTTTTTTCAATCCTTCTATTTTGTGGATGGAAATTTCAGCTTCTCTGTACTGTTCTAGAACGTCATTATATTTGATAGGTTAGGTTCAGTCTTCTTTAACACTGTCTTATATGGGAGACAGATTTAAGACAGGGAATATTTATTTAATAGTGTAGAGGGGTGGAAGGRCTTTTTCTACATTTTCTGCTAATAAATCTCATGTTCATTGGTAGATAGTTGATAGTTCTAGGGAAACTGGTTCTGTGGAGAAATGTCCTGTTGTGACAAACACAGGCACAGAGAGGTCATGGCTTGTGGACAGGACAGAAAAGCAATCTTGTTCTCCTGATGAAAAAGCAGTAGCAAATGAGCAAATGGAAGTGCTGAACCAGCATGACTTGTCTGCCTGCCAGGAACAGCTATTTTGGTGCATTGCCAGGTGGACAAATGCTGAATTGCTCCTGGCCTGTGAAGGTGGAGGGAAGTAATCCAAGTGTAGGGTAGCAGAGCTGGCATGACTCAAAAATAGGAGAGGAGAAGCCTGGCTCATATCCAGGTGAAGGGATAGCAATGTGGATCAGGGTGGTGAAGAAATGCAGTTTGTAAGTCCATACATGAACCTTTTCCCTTGGAACCAGTGGTGAAGCCACATCACAGTATGAGAAGAAATAATGACAAAGGTTGGTTTAGAGAGATACAGTAAAAATCATTCTTCTTTATGATCATGCAGTTAAAGTCCCCATAATACATCCTTAGAGTGAAGAGGTTTAATCCCTCTCTTTCCTTTCTGCAATGATATTAAAGTGCATTAATTTTGACTCTGCCTGCCCACTCAACCTTTCTGATATTTTACAAGTGTCTTTTGCTAGGAAACACTAAACCTCTGTTCACTGCTGGTGCAGGCTGTGTGTAGATGCTGCCAGGCTCTGCACACGTGGCAAACAATGCAATTCCCATGATGTGATGTGAACTCTTGCCAGTTCACAAATGTGTTGTGAGCCTCAGCTACAGAACTACCTTAAAAACAGTCTAGAAGTCTCCAGATGAATGGAAATCTAGAGTAATGAAATTATGATTTCCAAGAAAAAGTGATGAGAATATGGGTTATTTAACAGGTACAAGAGGAAACAATCTCAAGTTGCACCAAAGGAGCTTTAGACTAGATCTTGGAAAAAAAAACTCTCCACCAAAAGGGTTGCCAGGAACTGGAARGTGCCCTCCAGGAAGTGGTGAAGTCACCATCCCTGGAGGTATTTAAAAGGTGCCTTGTTGTGGCATTTAGGGATGTGGTTTAGTGGTAGATTTGGCAGTGGTGGGTTAACAGTTGGACTTGATCTTAGAGGTCTTTTACAACCTAAAAATTCTCTGATTGTATGATTTTGATCACAAAATTACACCTTGTAGCTTTCAAATTATTTCACTTACTTGAAGTTTGCAAAACCCACTTTTTTTTTTTTTCTGTTTGGAAATTATCTGTTTCCTTAGGTGAGCACAGAATTGAAACTGGAAAAGTATATACACATTGACATCCTGTAGTCACACGAAAACACTCAAGAAGTAACACCTGTAGGAATTCCTTGATTTTACTAAGTAAAAACATTCATGGCTTGGGAGACTCAAAATCAATTTATTCCTGCCCATGGCAGGTTGAGTTGGGAATAGAYGATCTTTAAGCTTTATTCCAAACCTTTAATATTCCATGGTTCTGTGAATTCTGTTTCTCTTCTTGATGGATTTTCAGTCTGTTTTTCAAGTTTCTGAATAGGGCTTAAACCACTGTAATTGCAGTAGTCCACATAGGCTTCTCTCAGTCTCTGTTGTTATTTTCTCTTCTGAATGAATATTCAGTAGTAGAGGGGCTGAATCTCTGTTGTCTCCTGAGTTTTATAGTCAGTGCAGAGTAGCATTTTTATGTTTTGGGTGCTCGGATTCTACTTTTGCTTGAGGGTGAGAGGTGAAAAGCAGGGAATATCAATTTAGCAGTTATTAATTTGAAATTATGTATTCTTGCATCTTCTTCATGAGCTGTTCTACTTTCTATAAAAGAAAAAAATATTAAGTGTTGATAGTGGTTTTCTGGGAAACACAGCACCTGAGTTTAACATCTGTTCTGGAGTACATTTAATTTTGTGTAGAAGTGGAAAAGTATCAAGAGAATACAATGAATTAGCTTATCATTAAGTGATTATAGCTGGGTGAGTCCCTAGAAATCAGGAGGTGGTAGGTTCAAATTAACTGAGGGAGAGTAACAAATGTGAATGGTCCCTGTCCCACCATGATTGGATACCCAACCTCACTGTTATTTGACCATAAACACTGCTGCTTGTGCCAGTTTTGTGAAATCAGCCCTTCATTTTCTTCAACTTTTCACGTCTTCTCTGAAATGCAATRTTTCATTTTGCCTCAGAGAAAAGAAATTTCATATAAATTTAGTTTTGGGAAGAAAAAAGCCCAAACAACTCATGTTTATTCAATTTGTTTTTTCTAAGTCAATGAAGTGGGCACGTGGGAGGGGGTGGGAGCATCACTGATCTGTGTGTTCCAGTCTGATTCTCCTAGAAATTTCCCCCTTACAGGCCAAGAAAACAAAATCTGTGTTTATTTATTCAGAACATGAACAAGGACGAAAATCAACACACAGGAAAAATTGCTGTTTGGATAAAGAGAGTTCTATTTACTTCCCCACAAGTAGTACTTCCTAAATCCTTTTCCACAGAATCTGAAATCCTTCCAGTGCTTTGCAGGGCTCTGTCTACAACTTGTAAATACACGGGAAAGAAGAAAAGCAGCAGTAACAGACTGAGACAACAGTAATGAACTGTGGAGTCAAACTGCTGATAACAACAGGAGTTTAATATTGGCCATTAACCTCTGCAACAACCCTGCATTCAACTTGGAACAGCTCTCAGAAAATATTACCTTCCCTAGTGATATGCAGCCAGGAGAAATATTCACTTCTGAAGTACATGCAATTACAACATCTGCTGTTGGTTAAGAGTGTTGAGAACAAAAGAGCTGAAGTAACAGTGAAGCTTAAAATGAAGGAATGCTCAAAATTTTGTGAGTGATTTTTTTTTTTTTGGTAATTTCTGTGCAGATAAATGATTTCTCCTGCAGAGACTGCAGGTTATCTTCAATAGTTAAAGATGGGTTTCTGAACTGCAGGAGGCAGGGAAGTCCATGTCTAGCTGAAACTTCAAGCAAGTTCTCAGAGTTAAGTGAGTAACTAAAAGATCTTATGTGCAAGTAGAAACACACTACAGGAAAAACACATTTCTGAGTGTGGTAGGGGAAAGAAAGGGAGGGAGACTAGGCATTTCCTTCAGTATCATGTTTTAAGCAGCTCTTTGGAAAGGCTCCTGCTAGCTCATATGATGGCTTGAGTTTTCAKGATGAGAAGTGGCCAAGTTTGTCAGGAAGAGATGTTGCATTTTACTGACTGGAGTTCACCTTCTTCCAGCTTTATCAGACAAGCTTCTGGGAACACAGTCTGAAGTACATGCCAGTGGCTCTATAAAAAAGGGTAACAAAATAGTACTGCTTCCTGCCAACATGTGCCTTGCATTTATCTTGAGGTTGTTGTGGATACAAATAATGTTATTACTAWGAAAATAATACCAAAGGTGAGGAATTTTTTTCAGTTTTGGAACTTCTCGCAGGTCTAATTCATTGCTCTGGCCACATTTAAGTCTTTGAACTGGTATTACGTTTACTGCTCAGTAAACCTTGATTCCTTAAGCTCAGTTCTTCTGGAATTAAAATGGATTTATCTATTAAAATATATGAAGCATTCAAACTTGCTTCAAGTTCCTTTTGTTCCTAAATTTTACATTCAGTATGGAGAACCAGAGTAATTTGGAGTTCTTTCATTCTGTGAATATTTGAAAGCTTTTCTCCAGCACTATTTGTCTTTGAGAGGGTTTCATCTTATCTTGTAACTTTGCCACCTTAAAACACCACAGCATTTTAATCATGAATGCAAACAAAACAACAACRAAACCCCACAAAAACCTTCCCCTGGAAATGCTGCAGTGATTTTGTGATGCAATGAATTTATAATTAATTGGCAMTGTAAGCATTACTATGAGCTTGTCATCTTATGGATATTCTTTTCAAAATGGATCACAATATGGAAGGAAAACAAATRATGACCTTTCAGCATGGCTGAGCTTGACTACAGAATATTTCTTCTTCTCCAGCTGATTTCTCTCCTTCGGGGGGAAGGTGAGGACAATTTATTGAAATGCTGAAAAAGTAGGAAAAATCTTCAGGATGTTTTGTTGGAAGCAGAGAGAAATCAAAATTTAAAAATTAAATAACTAACCCTCAAAACCCCAAGACAACAAATATTTATGTGTTTAACAACATATCTCTATTTTTCCATCTTATGGATTTCAGTAAATTGTGTGCTTTGGGTTTAGATACAGAAAAGAAAATCTTAAATTTCAACAACAAAACCCCAGGCCAAACAACTCCTTTAAGGTTTTAGCACCCAAGGTAAAAGAACTCTCTTAAAATTCTGAAAAATGAGAGTTCTTCACCATATTARATGTGGTTCTTCATCACTGTCTTATCTCAAAATCAGTCCCAATAAGAGAAAAAAAATTYTTATTTCAGAGGTCAGTTCTTAGCACTTTGTAGACTCCATCTTCTGAATCACACTGATTTGTCTCTATCACTATTTCGGCTAGTCCAAGGTCCTTCCTAAGTTAAGTTTTGCCTATCTAATGGATTTCATTGATAAGCATAAACAGTCTACTCCAAGCATCTCTTTTAATCTTCCCTYTTGCAGATTTATAAACAAGTTATTCTTAAGTGATTCAAATTACAATGATGCTATGTATTAAGGCTGTTCTAAAAAAATGAAAACAATATTTAAATCAAGAAAAGAATTGGGAAACTTCTTACATGGTTTCACTTTTTCATCCTTAAAAATTCTCAAATTTTGTAGTTTTTCATGCAGAGTGAATAGGGCACTAACCCCAAAATCAAAAAGTAGCATACTGGGACTTTCAGAATCACAGTAGTCAAGAAGTTGAAGCTTTCAAAAAACAGTCCATTATTTAAAATATTGAAATAAACCAAAAGCGTTTGAACTATTATAAACATGATATATACCATCTTTTCAGTACYATTTTGCTGTTGGGTGCAATGCTTGATGCATTAATGCCAATTAATCACTTTCTTTAAAAAGAGTGAAAAAAGGAGTACCACTCTCTTTGGCAAAAACTAAATCAACACARGACATTATTCAGGATAATGAAAATTTGTTAGTTGACATGTTTATGGTATGCTGAAAGCACAATAGAAAACAGAAAAGAAGCACTTTAACTTCTACATGATAAATTTGTTCATTCTTGCTTAAATAGTGTGCATATTTTTAGATYTCCAGGAAGTGTTATCACCAAGCTAATGATAAAGTCATAACTTTCCACTTTGATGTCTTAATCAAAGTTCTTCTTTTTTTTTTTTAAAGAATTAAAATGCTACAAGTTATTRGGATTTAAAGGGTGGCTAAGCACCTTAAAGCAACCATGTGGTGAGACAAAATTCTGCGGGAAACCTGGATCATATGACCAAAAGCCAAGGAAATGTATGACGTGATTCCTTGCACATGCCCATCTCCCACTGAAAAATGGAAARGGTATAACTTATCAGTTTCCTATAAATATTTCAGAAAACAAGGCTAATATAACAGGCAGAGTTTTTAGCAAATATGTACCATCTTTTTGCTGCTTCTTTCACCCAATACTGTCTCTCCCATGCCAGGATATTTTTTTCTTTAGCTGTCTTTTCCAGAAGCTGATAGCAATAAAAAATGTGTCAGAAGCCAAGAAACTGCTTGGAATATATAGCAGGTTGTTTTTTGGTTTTTTGGTTTCGTTTTTTTTTTTCATACAGGCTATAACCACATCCTAATTATTTGGTGTTGTTCTAATTCGATTAAAAGACTTTAACATGCAAATTTTTTGCAAGATTGAAGCTGAAGATTATTGACTTGAGCAGACCAGTGCCATTGGGGTGATGAACTATATAGGTATTTGAAAAGAGAGGTCACTACAAAGAATATAATGTATCATGGTTTATTAAACTTCAAATCAATACTCTTAAAAAGAGAGACCTTTTTTGCTCTCAGCCTACTTCTTTTTCCTTTTGCTTTCAGATATTTTTGTCTTTTTTATCCACATTTTAATGAAATCCTTCCTGTACATCTACATCTTTGCCTCCTCACACTGCTTTTATTCTCTTTCCTTTTAGCACATTTTCCTTGTTCTCTCTTTATACTTCTACTTAGTAAAGGACAGTGACTGTAAACTTTTCCTGAAAGTCACTACAACCTTTCAGCAGATGGCACTGTTATTTAGTCTAACTAGCAGGACAACCTAATTAACTTAAACCCCCTTCTTAAACAATGAAATAAAGACACCTTTTTGACTGCATTTCCACCTTATAAATAAAACCAGTGGMAAAATTACTGGTAAAATGCTGTAACATTTTTTTTAACCATGTGTTAAAAAACATGCTGCTAGATGCCAGATCTCCTTTAAAAGGGCTCTGGAACTGTTTAGAAAAACTGCTTTCTTGGCAAACAAGTTGGGGGGGGGGGGGCAGTTTTTACCATGCACATAGCCTCATTACCCTAAAGCCGTGCTGAGGTTGGAATGGTTGTGTTTGTGTGGGTGTGAGGGAGTGCTGGAGGCAGAAGTGCAGCTCCCCTGCCTGTGTTTGTGCCTGGCTCAGAGCCCTCCAGGCTCTGCACTGCAGGTTCCCACAGAGGCCCAGGGAGCCTGGTGGAGAACAAGCCAGTGCTCTGCCAATGCTGTCAGAAAAACATGCAACTYCTGTCAGCTCCAATTACAAGGAGAAGATGAATCACATCTCTTAACTCTGTCCCTGGTGGCGCCCTGCCTGCTGGAAGGCAGCTGTAAGCAGRAGTTTCTCCAGTCTGCTGCCAGCCCCACTGTGTTTCCAGCAGCTCCATTTTGAGGTTCCCTGAGGTGGAAAACCATATTTTATCAGTTTTCTCCAACTGATCCATGAACTTCTACTTGCAGCTTGCTCCCATGATGTTTCTCCTGCAGTTGGCACTGGCTCTTTTACCTTCAATACACCCTGTGGCCTTTCAGGTTCAGCTGCCTTTTGTGTTCTTGCCAGAGCAACTCTGAATGGTAGAGTTGCAAATATTACCTCCTGTTGTGCTTCCATAATTTGTTAAAGAGTAGGAAAAGTAGTCTGGGATGGGAAAAAATGTTTGATGTGAACTGGGGACTCCTTGTGATCAACAATACTGGGCTGAAGGGGCCCACCTCGAGTGTAGGCACGTAAATAAGAGCCTATGGGACATGGTCATGGGCAAAGCTCTCTTAACTTTTCTGGGTGCTTCTCTGAAACACCTGAACAGCAGGATGCACTGGTGGTCTGTGTGAAGTTACAGCTACCTCACTCAGATGACATGGGCAGGGTGGGACAGCTCACACAGCTGCAGCGCTGTGATGGACAGAAAGAGACTCTAGGAAGGGTGGCTGGGAAGGTAGGGAGAATGAATTGCCTTTTATGTGAGCTACAGGAATGCATAAAGCTCTGCCTAGACACAGACAATGAGCCAGTCATGAACTGGGTCAAGAGGAGGCTGGCAAATATTGGTGATTTTGTGGTGGGTGTGTGCTACATACCACTTGATCAGGATACAAAAGTAGATGAAGCCTTCTTCAGGCAACTGGGGATATCTGTACTTTTGCCAGATCTCGTCTTCATGGGTTACCTAAACCACTAAACCACCCTAATATCTAATATCTGCTGGAGGAGTAACACAGGTTTGAGTACAGTAGTGACAGCAACTTCTTAACACATATGATCAAGGAGTAAACAAGGAGAGGGCATTCTTATAGGTCTGATTCATCCAAGAACTGATTAGGGACATGAGGGTCTGCAGCAGTCTTGACTRCAGGGAACATGAGATGGTCAAGTTCAGACAAGGAAACAAGGCTAAAAGCACAATCACATCCCTGGTCTTCATAAAAGCAGAGTTTAGCCCTTTCAGGGGACTGCTTTAAAGAACCTGATGTACCACAATCTGGGAAAAAAAAAACAAAAACAAAAACCAAAAACAAAACAACAAAAGCAGACTCCAGGAAAGCTGGTCGACTTTCAAGAACCACCTTGCAATGGTTCATCCCAAAACACAGGAAATCCAGACAAAATTTCCTTGTCTGGAGCAGGAAGAGCAGGAAGCCTTCATGGATGAACCAGGATCTCCTGACTTGGCTCAAATGTTAAAAGGAAGTAGATAAAAGATGGATGCAGCATTGGACAATCCAGAATGAACATAAAGATACTATCCAAGTAGGTGTGGATAGTATTATGAAAGCCAAAATCYACTTGAGTTTACAGGATGTAAAGAAAGATTTCTATAGGCACAGTGCCAGCAAAGTTAAGAGCCTTTCCTGCCTTTTCCCTTCAGTCTCCCTTACCTCAGCCCTTCTAAGCATTACTGTTGCTCTCAACAGCAGGCTCCTCTTCCAACTGACTTTACTCCAACTACCCCCATGCAAAATGCACAGTCCCTATAATATCATGTCTTTTCCTATTTGCCATCTTAGTTATATTTTTCTGTACTTCTCATTTCTACTTCTCGTTCCATTTACGGTTCTGTCTTTTCCCCTTGACTGTCCAGCCACTTTCTAGAGGAAGTCAAAGTCCACCATCTCCCAGACACATACATAATTAAGGCAAATGAAGTTGCCAGGTTTTGTACAGTATTTGTCTATGACTCATAAGCTGAGAATGGAGGTACAGATGCAAAGCCTTTTAGATTCTTTACTTTTATTCCCAAAAGACTTCCTGCTGCTATTCCCATGCCCTCCATTGCTCTTACACAGCTTCCTTCTGTATTTCATGCTTCCTGGTGCATGTCCATGTCCCATCCTGTCGGCGTATTTCCATTGCCCATTTGCCATTCACTGAACAGTAACTAAAGTCTTTCATKCTTTAGTCATGCTTCTGTAAGTTTCCCTGAAAGCCTTTTGGATTTCTTCASATTTTTGTCTGTCTGTTTAATAATTAGAAAATCTTACTAATTCTTTAACTTCAGATGTGACTTTCCTACTCATGCATTCATCTTAGCTATGATTCTGTAAATCTTTTCTTGAATAAGTAGCTCATCACAAGTTCCTTTCATCAAGACTTAATCCTTAGCCCAAATTTTATGTTGCAATTGCTTTCTAGTCTTGCTAAAGGGAGARAGTTRATACTGGAAAGCTTCCAAGTGCATCAAAGTGAGGAAAGGGTGCTAAACAGTAATGAATCTGGGAGCAGATGGTATGGCTGTGTGATTGCTGTGGAAAATATTTAGATTTTAATAAACACACAAATATTAGGAGAGAAAAATTATTTCAATTCTGCTAATATTTTTATTTAAACATATTTTTCCTGAAAACGTGGTAATATGAAAACCATGTTTCCACAAGATTATCATTTTATGCCGTTAACAAATAAGAGTATCACTGCAGATGAAGTTGTTTTTCAAATCACATCATTGAATGCTTATTAGAACGAATTTTATGGCATGTAAACATMATTTACATATGAATTGTGGTAGTAACCTATTATCTTTCTTGCTGAAACAACTCTTTGCACAAGAATTTTAGGTTTCTGGATTAAAAGGAACAAAAATAATTTGGACACTGAGAGATGAATGAGTTTACTACAAATTTAATATAATCTAACTTGATGGTTCCAAAACCCATTTTTCTGTTGGACTACAGATGAACAGAGACTGCCCTCTTATTGGGCCAGCCAGGTAGTGGACCCAGAAAACGTGGGTGGAAAATGTGACTTCTSTTTTCTGAAGAAGCCAGAATATAACACAACAACAGCCCCATTTTTTAAAAACTGTTATTGTCCTTTTTTTGACATGAAATGTGTAAGATTTAAAAATATTTAATATTTCAAAAATTAACTTCAACAATAATGTGGAGAAATCTGATCTGTGTTCTTTKTTTAAATAAACCATCTAGAATTGGKTAAGTATGAGAGTTGTTMAGGTTTTGATYAAGCAACTKAATTTATACTCTAYRRATTTGCCAATCTTACATTGTCTTGTTTTTTCAGTAAAAATACTGTCTTACAGCCAAAATATTTGCTGTCAGAAACCAAAACAAACTTTAGCATAAAACCTCTAAAACTCAATAATTTTGAAACATTTTGCTGTMAATATTAAAAGGACACATTCAAAATATTTTGTCTGTCCCTTTGGAAAAATGATTGTTACCCCTCCTGTTTCCCTTCCACCACCCAAACGACATAAATTGCATAATTATAGGTAAGAGTTTAAATGTTTAGAGTTTTTTGATTCAGAAACATCCCAGCATCCTCCTCTGGCTCAGGCCAGAATAAAACCTGCTCCAAGAGGAGTTGTCATRTACAAAGGAAGACTTGATTTATGTACTAATAAAGCACAAAATGTAACAGAAACAGAATGACTTTTCTAGCATTTGGTAACAAACTGATTTATGAGATATAAAACTATTTAAACTATTTAAGTACTTCATAAGCATTGATATATCAGGAATATTATATATCTGCACCGTAGATTCTATTTGATTTAATTCTGTAATACTGTTGCAGCTCTCACTTTTGTCCATGTTCGTATCCTCTGACTTAGTCTTATCATTGCTGAGAAGAAAAATGCTCTCTACCTTAGCTGAACAACAAAATTTTTAGAAGCAACATTCTTTTAAATTTTGGAAGTCCTGTGAATTATTTGAGTAATTTTTTAATATCCTGAACATTCTTTTATRTATTTCTTCCTTATGCCTTTTCTTTGCAACAATATTGCTGAAACTTTGTCGAGTTTTTCAGACAAGGTGTTATTTTAAGAATTTTTGGTGGCTTTAAATAACAAATTTTAAAAATATCAATTTTGTCATTTTACATGATGAGGGAGAATTATTGTTGTTATTTAGGGAGAATTATGGTTGTTACTCATCCTTGACCAGTATTGCTTTCCAAGGAAGTGAAACTTTAAATTAGTTTTTGTTTGTTTTGTTTCGTTTTTTCATATTACAGATTATTTTCTTTAACCACTTTCTTATAATATTTGATGGAGCAAAATATCCTTACCTGCTGCAAAACATCTGACATGACAATAATTATTACTTAATGGTGAACTAGCTACCTTAGCAAGTTGTGCCTCTTGTGCTTTTGAAAGTAGGACTCTTCATASGTCTAGAATAAATGTTTTCTAATTTTTTTTCATTTATTTAGGAGGAAAAAATGGTTCAAGGGCAGAGGTCTAAGTTAAATAAAACACTGAGTTTTGCATAGATTTAGAAAAAATGTATGTGTTTGAAAATCCCCAAACTTTGTTTTCCCTTATCAGAATGTATTTATCTAATAGAGTTTCTATTGAGAAAATGTCTGGCTAAAGTCTAGGGAAGAGAATACCACATTTCAGGAGCACTGAAAACTATCAACCTTTTTATATTCATTCTAAAAACTAATTACAATACAAAAGTTAATTTTTAATTAGATGCAACTCATTTACTGATGATATAAAATTACTTCCCAGCTATAATAATGTAGTTAGATAAGGTATATTTTAATTAGTTCAGATATCTTAAATTGGAAGCAAGGCAAGGCATCGATTTGGACAAATGCWCAGTTAGGTGCATTTCAAGTAGGTGGGCTGCAATTTATTCACATGATCAAACACAGAAGTAAAAGCCTTTTCAGGCCTATAAATAACCAACTGAGGAACTTGGTTCTAAAAATCCTGAAGGAAGCATACAGTAAGGAATCTATTACAGTAATTATAGTGGCATCAATTAAATCCTYACTGCATTAGAATAAAAGCTATACAGAATAACTTGAACCAGAGCAAAGCTTGTATCTGTATCAACTGTATTTTATAATGTGCTTTCTCTATGGCAATGGGGGAATTTCAAAKCTTGCTCCCCCTCTCTTTTTCAGTTTAACTCTCAGCAAGGTGACTGTTGCAATTTCAGATCAAGAAGTAAAATGCCAGAGCAGATTCATAGCGGGTTGACCAGCTTTCAGTGAGATTTGGAAGATTTTACATKAATTTTATTAATAGATACATATTGAAAGCCAGTAGGAGTCTTTGTCATGCTGAAGTTTCAGTGTGACAGGACGAGTAAGCCTGTAATGTGTCCATGCAACCTGCAGGGAAAAAACACAAGAACTTTCATGAAGCTGATGCARAAGTGCTTGGTGACCAAACACAGTCAAGGATTTCACATCTCAGGACATGCTGGTAATAAARATTCCTGGATAGTGCACATCAATAAATTTAACTCCATAATTCAAATGGGCAATGAACAGTTTGCTGAGATACATTTCTCCCTCATTTGCACACAAAACAAGCTTTCCCAACAGATGGCAGGTAAGGTAGAAAAAGATGAAAAAGGAAATAAGTTCTGCATCCAGCTTAGTTGTGTAACATAACARTGATAATTACAGAGTCTTTATCTGTAGCCTGAGATTATCATTGCTTCTCCAGTTAGAAGAACTTGGATTGTACTACGTATCCTCAAGGGAGTTTTTCCTAACTTTTCCCCCTGATCACTGGTTATCATTCTAGTTTACTTTGTACAGCTTTCATTCACTGTGGGAAAGTGTCTRTATTCCTTTCTGGGAAAGGGAAGGAACAGTGTGCTATCTCAGAAAGGTCAAGTACCAATCCGAAGTTCAAAATTTCCTTCTTCTGTAAATAACTGCAGAGCAACTAATGTAGAAGAGGAAAGAGCAGTCCTTCAGCGGCAAAAAATAAAAGACTTCTCTGAAGTAGAGTTTCAGGAAAGTCAGGAAATAGTAATTAAGAAATTTGCATCCTCTGTCCTTTCAAATAAAAAATGAAGTTCTGCAGAAATTAAGGAAAATGGTAGAGTCCATTCTTTCTGTTCATGTGTTTTCCTTTGCCATAAAAGTGCACAAGCATGTCTCTGGTTGTGTCTCAGKTTAAAGTTGGGACATTTGCACTGAAATGATTTGTCAAAGCAGAAATTCCTCTGGTCTAGCTGACAATCAGCTGTTTTTGAGCAATCATGGGACTTCACAGGAGATGGGGACTGTTTGCCTCATCCCTGCCATGGGTGCAGCCCTTCGGCTGTTTGGCATCTGCTATGAAAGACAGTTGTGCAGTGATTCCCAGCTGACCCAAATTCAGTGTTCCATGGAAATCCAGAGCTCATTGATGGAGAACATGCTAATCACACCCTGTGCAAAGRTGAGGAGGGTTATCCTTACAACTGGAAGGAGATGCAGCCTRAATGACTAAACCACTGTACTGAGGTGGCAAACAGCAACCCCTCTGCACACTAAAAGGTCGTGGCAGTAGATCTTTTATAACAACCCATCACTGATTTTTGTTAAAGTGTGAGGRACAAAATTATTTTTCTCAGTAGTTATATTTGTATTTTTCTGCTGTCTCGTGCTCTGTGTCTTTCCAGCCAGTCCTCCTTGCCCTCCCACACACATCAGCCAGGCACAATTACACAAACCTGTCTGACAGTTCACAGCAAAGAGCAAACCTGCACATCAATCCTCACARTTCTCTCTGGCAACACAAGAAATATCAAAATGCAATTCTTCACAGTTAACATTCTCCAAAATCAACGCTCCTTGTCATTTTACAGGTAAAATATTTAAACTTTTTTAAAAGTAACTTGTCTTTAATCTAGAGACTGTATAATTTTTCAAACATTGTACTTTTTCCATGCATAAACACACACATTTTTGTGTGTCCACACATACAAGAAACTCTCTCTTTCCAGAAATGCTCCTATCTCCAAGCTAATTTTAAAAACACAGCAAAGCAAAGACATGGGATAAAAGCAAAGATTTTGAGATTTTTGCATCGAAGGATTGACAAATGCAGCATGATGAATAAATTTATTTTATATTATTCCTAAAATCTGAAAATGAATGCATTAACAAATTAAACTGCAAGAGAGACATAATTTACTGTCTCAGTTCACAGTYAGATTAATCAAAGAATCATGCAAAGGGTGATAAGACTAAACTGTTTCAAATTACTTAATTTATGTCAGTGGCAGATGCAAAAGTTTGCATCTAAAAGTTTTAATAGCTGTTTTAATAGCAGTATTATCGAAATAAAAAAAGTTTTCATCAAAATATATATATGTATTTATAGTGGCAAAGTATCTAAAGGGATTTGTTACTTGAATCTTGAAAGGAATTTGAAACTCCCATTAAGAGGGCTGATTTTGTGGTTTGTGGGTATTTTTTTTTTCTAATTCATTTTTAGGGGAAAAAGAAGGGACTGGACTTATATTTGTAATTTCAGAACCTCTCTCTCCAGCCTCCAAAGTTACAATCTTGCTTTCAAAGTCTTCAAAATTCTCTTGCAGTTGGCTTCTTTCCAACTCTTTAACTTCTCTGCCCTTCTCTTTATTTTCTATAACATCAAACACCAGTTACTTATTTTTACATAAGTGTCTKGCAGCCTGTCTTTCTTTTGGTTATATTTCTATACATCTATCTTATTATAAACACATAAACTCAGAAGACTTACTGTGGTTTGAACATAATGTTTTTGAGTATTTTTTTTTTTTTTACTTTCCTTGTCTTTACTCTTTTCTCTTGACAATTTTTTCCTGTCAAAATCCATACAGTTATTCCATTCTTCTTTTTCAAGTCCACTTTGAATTAGTAACCTGATCTATTGAAAGTAGACCCTGTCCTTGGCAGAGGGGTCAGAACTAATGATCTTTAAGGTCCCTTCTAACCTTATCTTTTTTATGATTCTATGACTTTTAGTGAAATTATATTGGGTTTTTGTTCATTACCCATGCTATTATCAGCTACAATTTGTGCTCTGCTGTATTGTATCTGACCTCATCTACATTTTCTCATTCAATATTTGTTTGTCATTACTTCCTTCAGGTGCATTAGGATACCAACCTGTATTATCTGTGGATTGGAATTCACATTGTAAGACTTTGCCCATTTCAATTTACATGACTGGCTTTCCTATTAAATCAAGGGGAAACAACTTCTGATTCCACAAAAAGCCCCACTGAGCACTTTTCTGTTTTTTTCAGTTAAGAACAGTTAGTATTTCTGAAGGACTGTAAGCAGAATTCATGTTCACATTTCTCAAATTTGYTTTTCTATCAAAGTATTTATTATAAGGAAGTCATAAACATTACATACATAATGTACATGACATTTTTTTACCTTTTTTTCCTTAGTTAAAAAAATAAAACAGATTTAAACAGGGAACTGGTTCAATTGTTTGTGTTGACACTGTTAGTGCAAAAGATTCTCTCAGGTGCTTTCTGAGCAGTCAGAAGCTATTTCATGATAATTTTCTGATTTRTGAAAGAAGGGCTAAAGTTCTTGCAGGAAGACTGAACTCAGAAGGTACCATTTGTCACACAGAGCCACTTCTGGTCTGAACATCCATAAACTACCAATGAAACTCAGACATGAAGCTACTCTTTAATAGTCCACACTAATTAATTCAACAAAGTGAGACACTTCAGGCAGAGAATTATTAACTGTTTATTCTGCTTTCCATGCTATTTAGTTTCTGTATGGTCAATCCATGTTCATGGGAAGTAGCTGCTTGACCTTTCTACTCCCAACTCAGTTCTTTTAAAAAATTTACTTTGCTGCTAAGACTTCACACATCATGATTTATTTTCACAAGAAGGAAAGATTTTTTGTGTGTGTGTGTGTGTTACAACTCCAATTAAAAGTAGTAGGGGATAAACAGCAAGCCTTACTACTTACCAAACACCCATTTATGCTTGTCTGCATGCACATCTTTTGCAAAGTCACTCACACAATTTAAACTGACTGGGAAGTTGTTCCACTCAAAGTCCAAAATACCTGGTTGAAGATGACAATCGTCACTTGGCTTAGAACAAGTGCTGTCAGTCAATCKGCAAGAATGCAAACCTGTCTTTTTTTACTTTCTCCTCTTCTTAATCACTGACAGGGCAAGAGGAAAAATATGCTTATTGTGAGGAAGTAAAGCAAAAGTTTTAAACATTATTCAGTTTACAGAAGACCRGTTCTGTTGACTTTAGGTGACCCCTCAAGGTCTGCTTCTTCTCGTGGGCTTTTCCTGAGGGAAAACACAAAAAAAGTTTGGTACAGCTGGTAGCTATGCCAAGAAGAGTTCAGGCTTCAGAAAAWGCCAGCTTGTTGGCTGCCAAGTCTAATTATTATTGCTTTATTGGATGTGCATATGTCTGGAATCATGAGTACACACATTTTTATTAATACTTTTTAAAAATTGAAATGACAACTAAATCAGTAAGTTATGTATTTCAACTTCAACTTTTTGTTTGGTAAGTACTTCTTTATATTAATGTCTATTATTCATTATACCTGGAAAAAATATAAATATTCACTGTTGCTTGTTTTATTACTGAAAATGCTTAACATACACACATAAACAGCCTGATGTATGTTAAAATACTTACATCAATTTTTGTACTCTGTGCAAAGCAGTTGTTTGGATGAGGTGTTGGCCCCACAGAGCACAGGGCATGTTCTCTGTGGGATGGTATTTATACTGAGGTAGAAAAGAGCTCACAAGATTTTCCATTTGGCTTCTTATTTTGAATAGATATGCTGGATTTGGAGCAGCAGGAGACTCCTGGGTTTGGTAACAAAAATACAAGTATAGATTTAATCTACCAACAGGTCAAAGCTTTGAGTTCACACAAATGATTTCTATTTTGGCCATAATCACTGCCTCTTTCCAGCAGGCATATAATTCCTAGATGTTTAGAATGGAAACCCTAAGAAATATCATTCTACTTCAGTGCTTGTACCCTTTCTAATAATGCTTCAGGAACAGGCTTAAGTTCATGGGTTAGACTGCTTGAGGGTTTCTAATTATCATTATCCATAGCTTTTTTTTTTGCCATAGTAAGGATGTTTTCCACTTTGTAAAACTGTACTTTCTGGTTTGTTTCAGTGGTACTGCAAGGCCATGGAATTGTAATGCATGGCTGCACTATTTTGTTGGAACTTGGAAAACCATAACAGTCCAGCCCAGGAACTGAAATTTTTTAGAAGTTTAAACAGACATCTCTGTTGCACTGCCTTCCATCCACCAGAGGAGTCTAAGGGTTCTTAACTACACAAAGAATTTTTTTTTCAGGGAAGAAAAMCAGAAATACAACAAAAGAATTGGGTGAGGTGAAATTAAAGTAATTTTTATATGACAAAGCTCTTAGGTTGCAGAAATCAAATTAAAAAAACCACTATGAATTTTTATACTATGCAATGTGAGCTGCCTCTTTTTTAAAAAGAAAAGAATAATTTTCTTGTATGAACAATCTTGATTGCTTTGTATCATAACCATGACAAAAGTTTAGTTAATATATCAGACTAAGACATTTATGAAGGAAAATAGTCACAGCCCTTAAAGCTCAGCTCAGGAAAATTAGTAGCTGTGGGAGAAGTTGAAACACACCTTTTTAAAATAATTTGGTATCTTATTATTGCTGAGTGTGGAAGGCCTCCATTGTTTTGGGGAAAATGTAGAAATGGGAAAAAATTCTTGACTAAAGTTTTACAATTTTTTTCCAAATTCCCTTACACAGCTCCTAAGTTTTTTGGGTGTCATGAAATTAGGAGCTGAGTACTGCCTTGAAATACAGAAAACTGTGATTCTTCATCTCTACGCACGCACCTTATCTGGCTTCCCAAATTCAAAATTACACTGTATTGCTATCATGGAAGTCCCCAGGAAACACATGGAGAACAAGAAGCAGCACATGTTGCAAAAGAGATAAATTATACCATAAAATGTATTTGGCTTYCATAACATGCACTTACATTCATGCCTGGGGGAGGAAGGGCCATGGGGGAGGAAGGCTTAGATCCACTTTCTAACAACAGGCATACCAAACACAATCATTATATTCACCCTAGACCAGTACCTGTTTCCTGGCCCACAGGCTGTTTCCAGGCAACTCACACACKCTTACCTCTTCCCCATTATTCATACACTGCAAACTTTCCAGTGCATTAACCTGCAATCTTTCATCTCTGTAAAAGCTGCCTCACAGTCCCTGCATGCTTGCCACAAGCTTGTGTGCTTTCCCTGGCATACACGTGTCAAAAATCAATCTTTTAGGACTTAAGCTAGGTTGTCTAGCTCATACTTCTTTTAATTAGTTTATCACTTGCTATTTCCAAGCACACTTTCCTGCCRTATAGCTACTAGTCACAAGGCTATCTTAATTATGTTAATCAGACTTTCCCGGCTAATACAATTAACTATAATTAGCTGATCTCTTTCCTCCTACACTTTGTTCCCCCAGGGGGATTAGGAGTTATTAAACTGGATGAATACCCAATCCCTCTTGCATGACTATCCCGCAGAAGAGCCCCAGGGCCAAAAGGCAGGAGCTGCACTGCCCRKGCTTTTGCCTGACCCAGCCTGAATGAGCAGCAGAAGACTCTTGAAGAGGTGTTGACTGAAAATGTGCCTTCCATTATAATCACTTTACACAGAGGATGGAAGTTATGGCAAGGCATTCTGCTTAATAATTCTTATTTTAGTATTTCAAATCTACTGTGGATTTTCCTGCAGTACTGAACTGGTGATTGTCATCAGCTCTGCTGCAGAGGCACACACTGCAGTTAWTGCTGCACAGTCCTTTCTTTTCTTATTCACACTGCAGACAAAGCTCCCCTTCCAGGTATACAGCTGATTRTCTACTGCCTGGCATGCAGTGTAGYTCTGTACAGTTAGATGGRTCACAAAACTGCATTTACAGTAAATGAGTTGCAAAGGGATCATGTCCCATCTGGCATTACTGTCCTGYCACTGTTTTGCCACAAGTGACCACCACACTGCTAAAGCAATATTCAGGGATCTCCTRTGATATTTCTCAATAAGTGCCATCACCACCTGCTGTACAGGCACACTGCGCACCAGCTAGAGACTCCAAATGCTTTGTATAGGCTTACGATGCAGAAGGCATATKTGAGATCTTCAAAGGATGCAAACATACTATAAAAATGTGTTGAAGAGGTAATTTGGCTACTCTGGATGACCTGAAAATACATGATCCAACAACACAATAGGGMTTTTGAATGCCTGGTGTAATGGAATAGAGAAAAGAGGTGAACCTTTCTCAAAAAACATGCTTATCACCACCAAACAGAAGTACTTGCAATTTACTGACAAACAGGAAAAATCAGGGAGATTATTATTAAAAAGGACAATATAAACAAGTTAAAAAAAAAAAAAGTTCCAGGAGCAGTCCTCAATTAGCAGGGATAATAGTAGATTACAGAATAACCCTATTCAAACCTAAGCTCAGCCTATTACTGACATCACTCCTCACTTCCTGCCTTTCGTATGCTCAGTATGCATACAAATTATCACACTACGTATAGTGACACAGTGCAAGATTTGAAATTGTATATCTGCTTACATCATCCTGAGTCATTCCTTGCATACTTTATCATTSCAATAATTTTTTACCATTGTGACTGTAAGWTCAGGCTGCTGACAGTGAAACTGTAAATGGCCATGCCCCAGGGAAAGAGAGCCTACTCMTACATCTCAGCCTCAGGGAGGAATTTCAAATTGAAATCACAAACTRATTTGAATACCTACTGCCATCATTCCTTTGTGTATTTAATGACAATAAAGAGTCACCTATGACCTCTGTGAAAATGACAGTTCCAGATTCAGAGTCTACACAAGGCATGTGCATTGYAAATTTAAATGCTTCTTTTCATGGACAGCTTTACAGTATTGCAGGGGGAGGATTGAAGGAAAGTGTGTCAAATGAGACTGCAGCAAGGAACAGAAAAGATCAGCAGATCTTGCAGTGGAAGGGATGAGCTAAGCAGAGTTATATCTTGAAATTGTCTAGAGATTAATAAAGAACCTAGAATATTTGCTGAATGCATGTCTCTGCATATATTTCTGTGTTGTGTTCAAGATCTTGTTTCTTGGCAAAGTRGAAAAACACTTTTTATATGAAGCAAATAATTTATTGTTGATAAAACTGATACTTTAACAATCTAATCAAAGAATCATTAATATTTGTTRTGTAAAAAGAAAAAACCTTCTCTATGGAAAAGTCTCAATGATACAATTTAAATTGTTTTACATACACTTAGTTTCTATCCATTTCTGTAATCCTTTGTAATGTAACTCCTCCCCTGGTTCTCCGGGCCCTAATATTGATGGTTTCACATTTATGGTGGTGGCAGGGTATTTCAGGGAGTTGTTGGCACCTGGAGTCCTCTGCTAGTAGGAATTTGATGATCATCGTGATAGTTGCTTCATCCTCATATTAGAGATCCATGTGTGGTCATATTTATATGTTTATATTTATATTAATCTAGCATGCTTCTACATCTTCCTCTTTCTTATTTGCCTCTGCACACACTTATATTCAGTTTCATTGTATGGTACATATGGATTTAACGATATTAATTGTTGTTTTTCCAGTGAGTGTGTAGGTATATGTAAGCCTTTATGTTTATACATCTCTCTGCACTAATGTATGGAAATCAACTCTGTTTTCTACATTGCACTTTGCAGACTTGCAAGTGAATGCTTTAGGGAGGTTGAGACACAAGGTTTTACATTTTACATTCACACTTTTTTTACATGGCTTCTATGTGGCAAGCATATCCCAGAAAATAATTCCTTCCACTTTGTTTGGGATATTACCCTGTGTTCCAAATTCTTTACATGTAAATTATAACTGCTGGGGTTTCATTAGAATTGGTTGAATTGTCACAAGCAGATCTGATGGAATCCAAATTAACAGGAATGGATTTAACTCATCACATGTGGTACACACTTCTGTATTAGGCTAAAAGTATTTTTATCTGATCTGTAAACTAATTTATCCTGAAGACCAGATTGCATCAGCTTTAACTGTATACATACATAGATGAACTTTAGAAATAAATCTCTAATTCACATCTCTAATTCACATCTTAGCTGTTTAATATCTGTGTGAGAAATGAATCTATTGAAAGGGACAACTTACTGTTTCCATTCACAGCCATAAACACTGGGACACAATAAAAACAGAATTTGGCATTAAAGCACAGCCTTGTTATAGAGCAGAGTGCACTGGAAGTGTCAAAGCCTTTGAGTGTCACCATGATTAGTGATAAAGAGTAGAACAGTAACAAGATGTGTCATAAATGGGACACCWGTGAGATGGTGGAATTGGCTKACAGATTAGCAGCAGAGATAACAGGAAAAAAAAAGAAATACTACTGTGGAAGAAGAGTGGAAACAGTTTAATTTAAAGAAGTAAATCTAGAAGCAGGGGGAGTCAATACCAAACAGAACTGTTGAGAGAGAGAGCCTGGGAGAAATTACAATAAATGTGCCAGAACAGAAGGAGCATATGGAGGAGGTRCCTCTCCTCTAAGGCAAGGTTACAGACATAACTTTTACCTTTCAATTTGTCCCTTATAAGGAAATAACTTTGCTCTCAGGTTTGGTTGCAGTGATATGAACACTCCTAATCCTTTTTTTCAGAAGAAATGAGCCAGTTTAGCAAAGAGTACTCATTAAAATGTCTAAAGCTAATCTGGCTTCTTTGAACTGAAATACATTCTAAAACTATATTCATACAAATATGTTCCCRTATTCATTTATAGAAGTAGTGGAGGCAGCTGATTGAAGAGGGCAGTGGCAACCAGCATCAGGCTGAGGAGCTGCTAGAGGCCTCMTAGCCAGCACCAGAAGAGAATGCATTTGTCTATTACTGACTTGCAGAAAGTTGCCCAKGGTAGAACAGGTTTCTAGGGTGCAGTGTGTCCTCTTGGTAGCTCACTGCACCCCTGGACAACAAGAACTGTGCAAAAATCAATGTTGAATAAAAGTGAGTGGTAGAAAGCAAGAAGAGACAARCATAAGAAACCCCACCCAACCAATAAAACCCAAACTGAAACAAAAACCCAAAGAAGCCAGCAGAAAGTGTGTGGGGAGGGAGGGGTTAAAACTGAAGATTTTGTTGAGAAGGATGATAGATTTGCTCAAGTGGTCTTGCAGCTGGGACTGTCAAGGCTTGGACAACAACCTTGTGGGACACAACCTACTTTGCCTACTGCTGTTTAGCCTTTGTCTGTTTTGAGAAGAAGAATGTCTGTGTAGAGATAGCACAGGTGTTTACAGAGACTYGGAGGCCCTYTCCCAGATGTGCTTGGCCTCCCTATCTTGGGAGAGAGAGCAAAATAGAGATCATAAAAGCAGAAAGGAAAATCACAACCATGGGGCAGATTGCACACGTGCCAGGCCTTTTTGATACGTGAGGCTGGGAGTGGCCTGGGCACTTTTTGCCCTCGCTATGATGGAATAAACTTAGGAGTGTGTGTGTGTCTCTGTTTTACCCAGCATGRTGATGGAATAAAGCCACTCTTTACACTTCAGCTGTGGATTTTGGCTGTCTTCATTACCTGCTGATATTAGGTTTCTGTACCAGCAATTCTGCTCAGTACAGAATTCAGACCACTAGCAGGGAGTTTGGAAAATCCTGCTCTGTACATTAGGCATAGACATTACTTGAGTAGTGGAAATGGAATATTTTATTAACAATGAAAATAGGGACGGCTGTAATGGATTGGAATGTGGATTTCCTGTCCTAAAGAAAATGTTAAGCCTAGGCTGCAGCTTTTTCATCAATACAGGTGTTGGCACAACTCCACCTCTTGTCAATATTATTTGAAATTGAAGAGCAAAGGGGGAAAACTCACTGATGGACCCATTGTTGTAGTTCTCTGTAGGGCTTTCATTCAGTAGAAAAATTAAGRCTATGATACTAATCTGAATATTTATGGSTATTGAGTGTGAGTATAGTAAATATAYATTTATATTTAAAAGTATAGATATRTGTATATACATATATGAATATACAATAATARTMWTRCRYAAAWGCATTTTTATTAACAATTYTTACTCTTTCCCTCTTCTTTGGGACTCTRGAGACATATCTTTCTGTTTASCTTGCTTTGTATGATATAGTTTGTAAATAAAATTTGTTAGAATATATGACTTGTARTATATTTAAGGCAGATGTATTAGTTGTATCYAATACTAGAGYATTACAACTAAARTGGATGTTTTATTTTTCTGTGCTTTGTTTCTTGATGACTGAGTTATTATAATTTTAATTCAGTGTATTAGACCAGTCTGTATTTCCTTTCAGCTTAAAAAATTCAGTGTGATGATCTCACCTAAATAAGTCTTTTTTTTTTTTCTTTCTAGTAATCTAAGAAATTCTTTTCTCCTACTCATTATTAGAACAGAAGGCAAGATTGTGTATTTTGAAATATCTTCCAGGTGGAAGCATTTGCAGCTGGAGATAAAAGAGGGACTATGGGACTATTTACCCCTTAAAATTATCCCTCAATTCACAGGAGATACTGACAGTGTCTCTCATTCTCCAGGACCCAGATCAAGCTTTTTTGAGTTGTGTGTCTTGTTTAGGTTTGAGCAGGAAATAATTTTAGCTGGTCTCATTTTTATTTGCATTACCTAGCTACATTCTGCTGTAYCCTAACCACTAATAATATCATCCCTTCTATTTTATTGTGGCAGCTGACTACAAGCAAACAAATTAACGTCAAATTGAGCATGACTATATTACATATAGTCATTAATACATACTTCCATAATTAATAATGATAACTACAAACAGGAATTTAAAATCCTAAATAACATTTGGCAACTTCTTTACATTTCAACTCATAATGCAGCATTTCTTCATCATTTCTGTTTTTAAATTCATCRTCAAGCTGAAACTTTAGCATGCACTTTGCTGAATAACAGGTTTTGAACAAGCTCAGCTCTCTCTTTTCTCTTTCCTCTTTCTTATCCATACACATGGATGGAGTAGGATCTCATCAAAGATATATAAGACCATGTGAAAAAACCTTACACATAGTTAAATTTACTAGAAGACACAAAGATACTTCAGGGTGAAATGTAAGCCTGGCTATCACTTTTAAAAAAAAGTGCCTAGGTGCTGCCACCTAATAATTCCCCACTTTGTCTAACTTGGGGATTTTGGTTTCAAGTGTCAGAAATTTGGTATTATTACTCAAAGTCGTTTAAAAAATAGAAAGGTGGTAATGGTCTTGACAGCAGAGACAGGTAATATATTCTTGTATTATTTACAGTGGTTTGGAATACTGGTGCAGCATGTGTGTTCTGGAGATTAGAGGACKGTCTTTAAGTTTATTTGAACAATCATATACTGTTAATCCTTTCATTCTTGTCTTGATGAAGAAACAAAGCAATGCAGGTTAATTTGCAGAAGTAAGGTTACTTGCAGATTAGAAGCTGACTGGAGAAGAGTTTATAAGAATCAATATATTTAATTAGATTCCATGTATATGTTAAGTACTTCAGTACTTACATATTTGTAAGTTTGGGTTATTGATCCAGTAAAATATTCCTTGAAAAGCARAATGCTTTGGCACAGGCTATCTGAATTATTGTCATATACATTTAGTTGAACAGAATCAAACCAGGTCTCAGAATCTGCATAAAACWTGTGTCCAAATGATCTGAACCAGGCTTTTCAGCTCACAGCACTCGAGAGTGGAGGAAGAACTTATACACTAAAGCAAATCAAGTAGCTTTGTCCCAGGCAGTGGTTTCAGTAATCAAAATAAAGATTTTTCTTGCTGTACTGTTGAAGTTTCAGGTGAGTCAGCAGCCATGCACTAATTAGAACTCACCATCAAGGAATACAAAGGTCATGGCTGGAGCAGCATCAGTCCTCACTCCATCTCCATTATCAAACTTTCCTATACAGGTAAATGTCTCCTTTGCATCTTTGCTTAAAAAAAATTCGTTATACACTGCAGAAACTGAAAATATGTTCAGTGAGCTGTTCTGGGAGAACAGCTGAAGGAGATTGCACCAGAATGATTTCTCAGAAATTTCTGAAATTCRCACCTTCAAAGTAAATATTTTCAAATACTTCAAATACTTAAATAGCAATACTTAAAAATAATAAAAAATTATATTAATGAAAATGTCCTGTGTTCAGCCCTGTCCTATTTACTAATCAATGTCAGAATCTGTATATGGCAAATTTTTCCTTGATCCTGGGTATGTAAAAACCCTGCATAATAATGAATACCTGACTAGTCTGTGTTCTGCTATTTGATTTGCTAATATTGATACATRTTACATATTAAATCTTATGTTTACTCTTTCTTCAGTTAAAGAAGAGATACTGTACAATTAATTCCATAATAGAATATCTTAAAATTTAGCATTTGAAGTCTCTTAGACTCTTCACATGAGTTTGATCCGAAATGCAGCTGGACACTGCCAAGGTCTGTAAAAGCCTCACTGCTCTGGGCAGCTCTGCGTGGTGACAGCACCAGCAAGGATTGCCACCTTGCAGGACCTGAGCAAGATAAAATCCAGGGATGGCAACCAGTGCCAGTCAGGAGYTCAGTGACTGCCAAGTAAGTCCACACTGAGGACAAACCACAGTGTCACATTAGCAGATTAAGATCCTGATCCCCAAGAAGCAAAGTGGTAAAATAACTCAGGAAATGAGCAAGGGCAACTGGACTGTCAAATCCTACAAATACTTACGACTCACTTTCTCTGTATGTTTCTGATTCTGGAAAGCGTTGAAGCAGAAAATAATAGAATTAATATTATAAAATAAGAACCATTATTTGCTTTATTTATAACATTATATTAGAGAAATAAGAGAAATTAGAGAAATAGAGAAATAAGCTTCCCCCAGTCTGGGAATGYTACATGATTTTCAGAGTAACTTGCTGTATTCAACTTTTTTGTCATTTAGGAAAATTGATCTCAAGTTTTGGTTCCAGTATTTTTACTATTCACAAGTGGATTTTTGTAGTGATTTTAATTTCCTGTAACCATGAACCAAGACTTATGAAAACAACTTTTAAAGCCTTTGGTTCCTTTTGGCACCTCTTGTTTTCTCCAAGAATTGACAATTTCTGAGAATTCCTAATTCAAAGCCATATGGCTGGCATATTTTTATTTTTGTTGACACACTCTAGTCTGATGACCTAATTAGATAAATTTAACAAGCCAATGTGCAAACAATCATGCAAAGCATGTCATTTTTGTATTCTAATGATATTGTTCTTTCCAAGATTACATAAAAAAAATTATATTAGAGATAATCATAGAAAACAAAAAAACCCAAAAATTTTGAAGAAAATGTGTGTTATATGAGTTGATGTTTTTAGTCCTTTTACTTGGTCTACATTTTCTCCTCCATGTAAAGTCAAAATATTTTGAATGTGTTATTCGTATTAGCACATATTGACATAATTTTAGTTCTCATTATACTCWGGTGTGTGCCTGATTTCTGTGGCTGAAGGTCTTTAGTGGTGTAGCTGGACCACTTTTTGTAGCCTGAAGAGTTGATGTTTCTGCCACTAATTGGTTTTCATGTTTACTTCCCCTGAAGTACTTAAGAAAGGMTTTGTATCATCCATCTCTAATTAGAGAGGAAATGTTTCAGCATTAAGCTTTATTACATTTCTAGCTCCTTCCTTAGTATTTCCTCTTTACCACCTGCTTAGCTTCAGACTGTTTGTTCTCTTTGCCTCTTAATTTAAGCTTGCTAATCATCTGTTAATGCAGTTTCAATGAAACATCCCTTGCATGAAACCTCATCAGCTACCTCATTACCAGATCTTATTGAAGTCTCTCCACCTATTATCACCTGGCCAAACTTCCATTATGTTTTGTCATTGAGAATGTGGGCAAGGAGATATTCAGTTACGTGAGCACTAATAGGAAATAAAAAAAAATTAATTTGACTTAACCTTGGTACAATGAATAAATGTTTCACCACTTGACAAAATAGACTCCAGCTTAAATTACACTTACAGAAATCTGTTTGCTTGCCATTTTAGCTGGATATGACATTCAGGTACTATAAATGCATGCAAGAGCCAAATCAAGTACATGTAATGAAGCATTCAGAAAGGCTAACCATTCAAAATAATCACTGGCATTAGAGGCTACAAGGCAAATATGCAATTTAGTAATATTRTCACTTATTTGCATTTTAGTTCTTGGGTAATTGGTTATTTTTTCTTCTCATCTTCCACTGGGACAAGAAATAAACAAGCTATTAAAAAGGTCACAGATTATGATGTCCACATATAAAAGTGTCAGTTTTGCAGTATTCTGTAAGTTTTWTGTACAAAACTCTGTCTTGTCCTTTGAGTATAGATAAGTAAAATCCTTAGAACAGCTATGAGATTATCATTTAAAGATAAAGTTTGCACTGCAGATGTTAAAAAGTAGTCCAATGAAAGTTTCATAGGCTTTGTAATATTTTAATGAAATTAATTTTTGCCYTCTCAGAGTTAATAATTAGAAGATTTAAGTAACTCTGTCGTACTCATATGGACAAACTCTACAAGAAATGCAACAGCAACACTAAGCCAAAAGGGTAGTTATGTGAGTACAAGAATTTAGTCTTTACAACTTAACCCTTGTATTTCAGGAGAGAACTACTATCATAGGATTTAATCTCTAAACAACATATTGCTCATGAAGACTGTTAATTGATTGTTGTGGTGAGTGAACCTGTTTGTTTGGTCCCTCTGCAGAAACTGAGTAAATGTTCTCTACTCTGCTTTGTCAGTGTATTTTTCACACTCCAGAAATGGGAACAATTCCATTTCTATGGGGCAGCAGTATTGGCCCTTTCTTTGAAGGATATTAACAAGAGTAAAACCTCTGTGAGGTTGTAATATCACAATTGAAACTTACTGAATTTCTCAAAATGCCAGTAAAAGAAATAAGTATTTATTGAGATATCTGAGATAAGCAAATTTTTCTTAGAGAAAGACCAGTATGGAAAATTTCCACAAATAAAAAGTACTGACATATCTCATATTCCTACCTAAATTTCAAAGTGTTTGCTTACCTTATGTACCAGAATTAAACTTCAAGCTATTCTAATCTTGTATCATATATAATTCAGACTGTACAATATATTTATTATTCTTATATGAAATCCAGTATCCTCTAAATGCAAAGCCTACAACTCTACGTGTTCAGATTTCATATAAAATATTAATTTCTTTGAGTTCTGCCTAAGACTGATTCRCAAACTTGGCATGAGGTCTACATAGTTATTATGCATATCTTTAATGTAGATCTACAATATCATCTTCCATCAAGACAAATAGTCTTGACTTGCAAGCCAGGGAATTTTTCTCTTCCTTCTACTTAGTTCTGATGGTTAATCACACTCTCAATTAAATTTTTCCCCCTAATTTGAATATACCTTTCAGCTTTTTTTTTTTTTTTTTNTTTTTTTTTATGGTTTTCTCTACTAGATCAACAAATTCTTTGGAAAGAAAAAAAATTCATGTGGTGATGAAGACTTCATCCATTGTATGCAAGACCCAGCCAAATGAATAGAGTTTCTAAACTCTATCTTCAAATGAGACTTTTTACTAGCCCTTCAGTTTGTGGTTCTCTTCTTGTTATTGTCCATCACTTTTAAAATATAATTCTCATAACTAAATTTCATTCTTCAGTTATATACCATCTTTTTTAGGACTGTTTTTTAATTGTTTTTAAGATAAATTTCCCTTTAAAATGGTTCTGTTTATACTTCAGAATACCATATCCTTGACAGGTCTGTGTTCTTGCTCTGCCATATCCACATGCAGATGAGTATTATTTCTTTCTTTATGATTTAGATMTCAGGGAATTTTTAAAATTTGCTTTTGCATCTGTAGTTCAGAATTTAAAACCATGTCAAAATTAAATACTTAATGAAGCTGCTTATATAGACCCACTGTATTGATTCCTACAAAAAACTACTTCTTGCTGTCTTCCAGTCCTTACTCCCTTTCTTCAAGGGATTGTGAAAATTATGTGCTATTTATTTATGTCTGCACAACTGTAAATTATGGGTTTGTAACTTGTAAGTATAAYACATCTGTAGTTGCCTTTGTCAGTCCAACTTGTAATCTCATTAAAAAAATGAAATCAGGTTTATTTGATAAGACCTGTCTTCCATCATGTGTTATTGATTGCATTTATATTCCTCTGAATTTAATTATGTATTGATTGAAGCATGTCAGCTTTCTATTCTTCTGTCCAAGGATGATAACATGGTAATCATATATATATATATATATGTATGTATGTATTCATTTTAGCTGGGTCAACCTATTGTCTCCACTGGCACATTATTAATCTATTACCTTGAGAAATTACACTTGTGATATTCATGTCGTTATCTATTAATCACTATTGATAAATAATATATAGCAGGAAGTTGGACAGAACTCCTGCTGAATGTTCACTAGTCTTGTGTTCATTTAAATAATTTATGTTATTTAGACCTGCTAATTTAAGAGGTCTTAATGAAGAAGAGCAACAAATGTGAAGAGTGACATTCGTACGACTGGTTTTATTTGCTTAAACACCATATTTGGGACTTTGGTCAGGATCCTCACTCTCAAAGAAAAAAATCTGATTTATGAACTAAGCATGATAAGAAGATCTTTGTTACCTTGAGTACTGCAGACCCACAGCAATTATTCAGAGATTGTAGGCGTGTTTTCCCAGCTGGTCTCAGATGTCCTAATTTCCTGTGAGTGACAGGAAATGCCTCTCTASAGCCAGTATTTTCTATTTCTGTTGCATAGAAATGCACTTGAACTCCATACAGTGTTCTGAACTCTCTTATTGGCAAAATGAATTATTTTCTCTAGATCTTGCTCAGATTGTCCTGTAACCCGGGCTTTGAAAGGGGCTTCCAATGCTCTGGCCAACAGCCTCCATGATGCAGCATTTCCTCCCTCAGGTTGGTGTGAAAGGTTACACATCTTCCCAGCTGCTTCTGATCTGTCATCACTGACACAGAGACAGACAGAAAGAGAAGTGCAGACAGATTTGGGTGGGTGTAGTTGATTCAGCCTGAAAGAGTTTAGATCTGCTTTCTTTCTTTACAGACTCTGCCTGCCCCCTCTTTGATCTTACCTACCTAGTACGCTTAATATTCCTAATTAATTCATTCTATCATTACAATCAGCTCCACAATAAAAAGCTTTACTGGTAATAGAAGAACTTGTATGTCCTGAAGGAAGCTCAGTGTGTCTCAGGAACAAAGGCTCAAATATCTACAGAAGCAACACAGCTATCTATGTGTATCTTACCTGACACTTTTAAAAATAGGAGTTTATGTATAAACCAGTATGCACCTAAGGTTGCAACTGTTTAAATCCACTAGAAATGCACCTATTAATTTTCTGTATGCCACAATAAGGAATGCTACTTCTGTTGTGGGAATGATAATAAATCACTGTGGGCATTGGAGACACAGACCCTGCTTATGCCAGCAGAGCAAAGCCAGTTAATTGCACTAGCTTACAAGTATTTATAGGTCACTACATKTGTACAAAATTTTTCACACCAACCCCTTTGTCCTGGTTCCTTTAGAAACACAATCTCCTGATTATACTTATGCTAGTCATGTCCTTTATTATCTTTTGCCAGCAGAGTCCTTGTTGTATCTTCCCTGGTCAGAGTGGTCATATCAGAGGGTCAGAGTGACCAGACATGATGTCATTAAATTCATAATGCAGAGGAAACCACCTCTTATAGAATTTTGCCATGTGAGGAGCTCAGATCTGCTGCATGGGAACTCTGTAGGAACTGGGAGCTACCAGACCATGAAGATGTCCTTGGCCACAGTTCTTGTATTTTGGAACCACAGCTTACACAACCCTTGTGAGCAAAGCAAAGTGTTAATTTACACACTGATAGCAAAGTAAAGCTGATACAACTTAAATTAGAATAATACATATAATCATATCTCTGAATGAAACTCATGAGAAGATGGTTTCGTTCACACCTTCAACAACCAATGAAAGACATTTTTGTCACTTTAGCAGCATCTCTTTAAAGCTGCTTTTCATTTTAATTACAGGTTGCATATTGGATTACAGGGGCAATATTTGTCATCCTTAGCAATAACTATGCAAATTATTTTTCAGCTATTTAGAATAATATATATTTCCTCTAAAATGTAAATAAAAGCTGAATGTATTTATTAACTGGTAAACTTCATTCAGTAATGAGGTAGTTCCATCTGCTTCAGGCTTGGGTAGACTTATGATTGTCATCTGTGACAACTCAATTCTGTGTGCTGATTGCTTTAGAATTTTGGAGTAATGTAGCTTCATCCKTCTATTTTCATTAACAAGGTTGATAGAATTTGTAATTACTGATGGGGTGGCCTTCTTTATAATGTGCTGAGCTCATATAAAATCTAAAAATAAAGAGAAACATGAAATTATGTTTATAAGCATTATTTCCATATAATTATTAGTACATTTGCTTGATTTAATTTTTTAGTTCTTAAAATCTGCAAGGATTCACCTTCTTCTATGAATTAATGTTTTGAAATGGATGACCTGTGAATATATGAGGAACAGCCTTTAACCCAAGAGGAATATAGCTGCTGTAATTAGACTAACAGGGGAAAAGAAAGGAAATTTGAATTAAACTCTGTAATTTTCTAATAGACATGGTTCAGGCAGGTTGTATCCTGTGGATTCCCACTGTCTGTGATTTGACAAGCTGTGGCCCTTGTTGAAGAGACCTCTTCAAAGAAAGCAGCAAATTTCTCATCTTCAGGTGCAGAAGCAACATAAAACCAATTCTAGAACAAGAGGAAAAAATGTTAGATACAGAAATGAGGTCACTGAGCTGGTTCCAGCATTGCTTTACATCTCAGCAATGTGGCCACAGAAGATTAAGCACCAAATCATATTGCATAATTCTTTACTGGTGTCACCTTATAATTCTATTAATTCATAGTATGAGAGATAATTTTAAATGAATTTCTGTTTCATCTTTTGTGTAAATGCCAAAGAAAAATAAAAGTTGACCTTGAAACTCATTGAAAGTCATGGTTAGAGACTCTGGCCAAGTTAGAGAAAGTGCTTTCTCAGTGCTTTATCCATGAGACCTTATACACTGGGAATTGTAGATTATTTTCTGAAAAAAAWAGTTGTCAGAGGTTTATGTTATGTTTAGGTTTGATATACACATATTCACTGGGCAGAATATATTTAATATTCAGGTTCAAAATAACCACAACTTAGTTAAGGAATTCCATAGGAAATTTAAATAAAGTATAGATTTTTTTCTATATTCAGTTTCTTTAGAGTTTTCCCCCAAAACATCAAGAATTCTTTGTTTTTTTCAAGGGTAGTCGAAAGGGGGACTTTCCAGAATACTCAGAGCTTTTTCTCTATTAAATCCAGTGGTTTTTTCCCATGTGAAGTTTTTAAGTTTAGTTGCATTTCTTATTAAGTGTGTGGGCAAAGACAAAATTTATCATACAAAATTTATCCTGGATAAGAAAATACAAGCTCTCTGATAACTTCCTTATGAAATGCCCAAAATTTTTATCAATAGAAATTTCAAACTTGATCACTGCATTTATCCCTAACTTCACTTGGATTTCAGGAAAATTTCTTTCCTCACTGTAGAATTTTAGCACATGGTCTATCTGTTCGTATCTTTATACTTCCATTTAGTCTAATAGTGTTAACACTCATGATTTCTAATACTCTTCCTGTGCTATGTATCCCCAGCAGTCTGTAGAGCACTTCTCTCACTTCACAGGGATAGGAGCTGGTCCTATCCCTAATAATTGCTGGCAGGATCTCAGGGTCCACAGCAGCCTGCGAAGTCCTGATAGGTTCTTTTAGGGATCTCAGAGCGCAAAAGGCACAGCAGGGGATGACACCAGTTTAAATCATCAACAATGCACCTTTATTTAGTGCCAACAACAGTATGCAAGAGTGGGAGAGAAATAAAGTATAGAGAGAAAGAGAGAGAAAGAGGGGAAGGGGATTATAGCTACACAGAAGAGCTGGGGTCCTYGAGGTGATCTGCCCATAGATGCGTCTTCTTCCATGGGGTGYGCACCAGGTGGGTCCCAATGCTCACAGTCTTTATAGGTCCTCTCAAAGCGGGGGGCATTTGGCCAAGGTGGGGGCTGCCTGATTGACTTACATTTCTCCAAGAACAAGCTGCAAGCTGTACCTGGCCACAGGTCCATGGTGCGGGAGGTGCAGTCGTTGGGGTCGTTCCGATCCACACAGCAGGAATTGCAGGCATCGACACAGTCTCTGCGATAAATCCATTGTTCTGGCAGTGCGTTCCCATAGAGACCAGTCTCTGGTTCTGTGAACACACACACACCCATAGGTACACTTCTCGCAAGCTTTTCCCCCCCTCTGGACAGGCCAGAAACTTTTCTTGAGTCTGGGGGTCCCAGCCCCTGGGATTCTCAGTCAGTCCTTGGAGACAGTTGTGAGGCAAGTGAGGGATCTCGGACTGACTCTGACACAGGACCAAAAAAAATTTGCTTCTCTTTATGATGTCCTTTTCTTAAAAAATCTATTTGTAACTTTCTTTTATTGCAATGATGAGTTTAATTCTTACTCATCACCAGAAAGGCAACATGGCAACAATGTTTAATCTTCAGCACTGAYAAATGCTTAAAATAGAAATGTCTGACGAAAATATGTAGAACATATCAGTGTAAAATCCTGAACATTCTCAATGAGAAGTTTAATTAATTGAGCTCTCAAATTTTTTGTCTTTTTCACATGTTTGTGTCTAAGTCTGTGTATACTCAAGGGCCTTATCTGAAAGAGAATATTGTGTTGTTGCTTTTTTAAATTAAGTAAAGATAACATTAATTAAATCTGTCTGGAATCCAGGGTGGGTGTTTATTAACGTTTTGTGAACATTTAATCTAGATTTTCAATGAAAATGACTTTTTGATTTTCAATCAAAACAAATTTGAATGTTAAATCTAATACCAATAGTGGAGAAGATSACTGGCTACTACACTCATGGAATTTGGGCTTTTCCTTGCGATACAATTTTCAAATGTATATTTACAATTTTCAAATGAATATTCTCCTTAGACAGACACTGAACTAACAGACATGACAGGAGAAAAACTGTTTTCTCATCCATGGCACATGCAGCTCTAGAGTTAGGGTAATATTCTCATCCTACCGATAAAATTACTATCTGTGGATGGGGGAGGATGCCTATAGCTGATGGAGCGGCTGAGACAGACTCATTTGTTGCTTTCTCTTTCTGCTAAGACCAGCAGAAAAGGTGGCAATTAGAGTCATTTAAGTTGCTATTTCTGTTGGTATAGATGCTTATGACTACATTTWAATTGTCATTTACACCATATTTTGAGCCACATTTACAAGTGTATACTTACGTTAGGCCAGGTGAATCCACTGAAGGGTGAATAGTGATGACAAGAAGAAAATAAAACATGCATTTAACTTCTGTACCTAAAGAGGCCTACAGTTATATGTGTGCATTATATTTTGTAGCCCCTTAGGCATGACATAGCATAATTTTTCAGCTATTTTTTGAATACTTTTAGCAGATATTCTCATATAAAACTGCAGCATTTAAATTGAGGGAAGGGCATTAAGCAACAAAAGCAATAACACATTGTGTCTATGATGCAAAATGCACTGCTATGCAATGAGTACTTTGTTATTACAAGGTTGTGCCAAAAAACCTCAGCACAACATAATCTTACCCTCCAAGAATCTTGATGTTCTTGGCTGAGATTGAGCTAATTTTCTTCATAGTGMCTGGTATGGTGCTATGTTTAGATTGTGTGACCAAAGCAGCATTAATAAAACAGRGATCTTTTAGCTGTGGCTGAGGAGCACCTAATCAGTGTCAATGAAAGTCTTTTTCTTGTGCTCTCCAGCCAGAGAGGACACTGAGRGATGTGCCACAGGTTAGGAGGGGACATGACCAGGCAGATGACCAGAACTGACCAAAGAGATATTTCACTTTGTAAAGAAAAATGGAGATGTCTGGAATTATGGCATTTCTATTTCAAGTCACCATTATGATGGAGCCCRGCTTTCCTGGAGATGGGTGCAAGCAGCTGCATAGACATGGGAAGCAAAAAATCAACTCCTTTTCTTTGCTTGCATGTGTAGCTTTGGCTTTAYCTACTAAATTGCCTTTATCTCATCCCATGAACCATCTTGCTTTACCCTCCTTGCTCTCTTCCCTGCAGGGAGCAGCACATCCTGCAGTGATAAGGGCTGTGTGGGGTAGAGATACATATTGGGGTTAAACCACGACTGAAGCTTATATGCAAGGCCTTTTCCCACCATGCTAATCTTCAGAGGTCGGTACTCAAGCCTGTATTGAGCCTGTTGAAGAGATTCTTTCTTTCCATATCAGCAGATGACTCTGGGGTCAGAGTGACAGAAGAAAGAAGCCTCTGTTTACACAAAGGATATCATTGTGGCATGCTGTCTTTGGCATGCTATCCAAGTTAGCACTTCAGAAACACAGCACCATTTAAAAAAGTGGTTTAAATGCTGCTAATATGCAACTAATGTCAAATCTGTGCGACTTCTGCACCCTGACAACTTTTGCCTGTGTTGGGGCAGAAGTAAAGATTCTCCCCCACCAATTTCCTGTTTTCTAAATAGCATATGATGTTTTAATCTCCACTTCTCTCAAATGTTCTGCCTTTCCCTATCTCAATCACTCTGCATAATGAAAATTCCATKTATTAAGGAAGCATGCTGAGGCTTTCTAGCCAACTCTCCACTCAAACTAACCAGTCTTTCAATCCTATTATGTACAAAAGAGAATATTGATTCCCCTGCTGTCAGTAAGACTTTATTATATGACATGAGGATGAAACAGATCGTATCATTGACAGCTGCATATTATAAATGGAATTGCTGTGAATAGGAAGAAAAACTAGAAGAAGAATTGGAAATGTCTTTGCTTTATTTTTGGTTACATAAACTGTACCAATTTATGATATTTRGTAGCCAGATAGCTTGTTAAAAACRATCAATTAATATTCACAATAATTCCAATTATACTTAGCTTAAAGAAAGAATAAGAACTCTAATATCTCACAGAGATTGTTTTGGACACTGAAGCACAGGTTACTATGATTTTGTTTTTCAAATATCTTATTTACCTGCTCATGTCCTGCACATGCCCTAAAAGTAAATTTTCATGAGTCTTTCTCAATTAACAAGTAGATTGTCCTTCAACAATCAAATTATCTTCCTGCTGGACTCAAAACAGAGARATTTTCTCTTCTTTCATCCACCTATGAATATTTATTACTGTACTAGGTGAGTCTAATAAGAGTCTGATTTAAAACCCATCCAACTCAAAGGAGCCTTTCCGATTATTTTAATGGGATTTGATGCTGACCCTAAGACTTTATGTCAGTAGACATTACTGAGCTGTAAGCATCCTGAGATAGGGAATGAACACAAAGGAGCAGAGTCTGGTTTGCATGTATAAAGAAATTGGATGTTTCAGGTTTCACTAAGAGGTTTTTGTTTAGCTGCTAAATCAAATGAAGCTGACTTTGCTATCTTACTCACAGGGTGTCAGAACTCTGCTTATTTCTGTGTCTTTTATTTGCCTGCATTCTGTTTGATACCCACAAGAAAAATAAGATTGTACTGTKCTGCAAACAGTAGAGTGATATCTGCTGGAGTAGCTGTCTAAGTTGTGGTTTGAAGATTGTTCCCCAAAATAATGGCAGAATATACCTGTCTGAAAAATAGAAAGCTCCAGGAAAATCTGATTGTGGCCTTTCCATACGTAAAGGGGATGATAAGCAAAGTCAAGAAATAYTGTTTCCCAGGGCCTGTAGGGTTCTGTGTAGTCTTTATAATATTGCCTAACTATGGCTCAGTATGTAWGAGAAAGAATGAACATRAGTAAAAGTAGATTTAAAAARTATTTTAAGATAYAAATCTTGTATTTGTTCCKTGGTAAAATTTAAAGGAAAAAAYATAATTAGACTGGGAATAAGGATTGTCAAAGTTTGTTGTTAAAATTATGTCTACACTAGTTATTTTTATGTTATTCAAGAATTTTTTTTAAACAGAAGATTTAGAAAGTTGGTCAAAATAAATTTAAGTATGATTAATAAATAACTTCTGTTCTGTATTTTTAAAATTAYTATTTCCTGTTAAATTTGAGATGCTCTAAATGAAATATTTTTTGCTTCTATTGCCACGGAAAAATTGAGCTAAAGTGGCTTGTGTGGCCTAAATATCTGATTATATCAAATGACAATAGGGTGTATTTTCACACATAAGTAATTAAAGGCTTGAACTAAATCTTATAAAAAAAAAAAAAAAGTGTTAAAATGGGTGATTACACAATATCTCTGTAATATAAGTAGACATAAACTTGCAGTGTGGATGTCACCTCCACCATGATACTCCATGGGATAAAAGGGCACAGCTCAGTCAGGTTCAAGTCTCCTAAATCCAACAGTGAAAAGACTCTGCAGTTGTACAGGCTGGCCTTGAAGTTCTGCATCCTGGGACCTAAGGTATAATAAGTGCATTAAAAAAAAATACAGGTTTAATTTTTTCTGTTTCAATGTTCATTTCACAGACTGCTTTTAGACTAATTAGGGGGACATGTAGTCCATGACATGTCTTGGTGGTCAAGTTTTTTGGATTAGGCAGCTGAAGGGSTCATTTAGAGGTCACTTACGGGTGACTCACCTGGATTTCCTTTCCTCAGATGGGAAGCAATGTTTGTTTCTAGTGTGGGGCACAGCATCTACATGAGCCATCTGTTTCCTCTAATTCAGGTGTAGCCTTTGACACAGGAAATGCCTAAATGGATTATGCACTTAAAATCTAGCAGGTGATAAATTTTTTTTTTTCTTCAATCAAGATGAAAATTGCTGATTTAATGTCCCTGAGCTTCTCTCYCTAATTTCCATTTTACTGTAAGGGTAGTGAAAGAGACTGAACACATGGTTTCCATGAATGAGACTTACATTTCAAGGTAGAACTTAAGTGAAAATTAAAATTAGGAATCTTCTTAGATTCATAAGGATGAATTTGACCTCCTAATACTATAATAATAAATATAATAAAACTTGCCTTAAATTCTCCACTTACAAATGCAAAGTTCTGCAGCATGTTACAATCATATTTTTAAGCTTTTTTCATATGAAGGTAACAGACTAAAAATCTTTCCTGTCTTAAAATTACTATGAATAAGGTTTGAAGACACTGTTTTTCAAATTTTTATTATACCTATTTATGTGTGTGTCTTTTTATTCAGAATGTGAACCTCTATCATAAAGATGATMATTATTTTGCTTGGTAGGGCTATTATTGCTCTGCCATTTTATATCTTTGGAAAGGTATCAAATTTTGTTTTATTTCTAGGCCTTAAATAGGTCCACTATTCTTAATTAAATATTCTCTTGTTAACTGCATAAGGACAGAACTTTAGCTTCAGCTAAGTTCCTTGGTTTTTTTCTCAAGCTAAAGATGGTAAGTTTATTTGATATATGGTTACTTTGGGATTATGTTTCATTATTAGAAAAAACAGATACATACTTGGGTCATTATTTAAGCTACTCTATATGCTGTTTTCCTTCCCACATCTGACTCTTTCACTGAAAGGAGCTGAAAATGTTACTGAACAATGCAGTAAGTCACTTTGTGTTTAACCAAAATATGTAATTTCTGACCAGATTTRCTTCCTTCTTTCACCAAAGGTATACATTAGGACTTTAATGATGCATGAAGACAAATCCCACTTGCAAATGCACAAGCCTTCATAATATTTTAGGGAACCAATAATTAGCATTTTGGAATTGTRTGTGCATCTCAGAAGCAATCTGGTTCTCCTCCTCCTTCCTGTTTTGAAGTCAATGGCCTGTGYTACACCAGCCATCTGCAGTTCCACAGGCAGGTGCAGGGTCACCATCACAGCTCCAAGCACGGGGTTCAGAGAGAGATGAAAAAATTGCTAAGCAACTAAGAAGAATTTCCAGCATAATTTAAAGCCCCCACCAGCATTCATTTCTAAAAATATGCATGTTTTTATTTGGGTTTTTTTTTTAATTTTTGTTTCTCTGGACATGGTTTGTTCAGAAAAAAATAGCACATGGACTTGTTTGCAAATTTAAACTGTGTAGGAATCATGAGGAATATATAAGGCCAACCATAAAATGTATGGAAAAAAATCCACATAGTTTGCTGAAGACTTGTGCCTTGGGGTTAAAAGACTATTCTGCAGCATTGATTGCCTTAGAAATATGCTGCTGCTCTCCCTTAGAGAGGGTGTCCCTGTAGGCAGCAACCAAAATGCTGAGGTGGAACAAGTGTCAGAGAAGTACAGCACAGGAGATCTGTGAACTCTCTAAACTTTACACACTCTTGCATCTGCTCAAATTTCAGGGTTTGATTTTTTTTTTCCACCTTTTTATTGCTTTAGTGGACTGAACACTCCCTACAAGCTCCTCCAGTTTCTGCATATTCTTCTCTCTTTAATTTGGACCTATCAATGGGATTTTAGGCAAAGAGAATTAAAATAACACCATCCTCTATGTAAATAATTATACAAATAACAAATGCAGCTTGGTTGAAATAAATTCTGTTCCCAGACCTGTCTTACAAGCAAGGGATTCAGTGAAGTACACAACTGGAGACTTTGTATGCGTTGAAAAACTCTGTCATCCATGTCAGGTAAATAGAATTTTCATCCAACATCTTCTGAAAATATTGCTATTGGGTGAAATTATGGAAGTAGTTAGGAAAATACTYTTTCCCCCTTTTTATAGACAAAAAGTTATTTCAGTATCAGTAAGGCTAACTAGCAGTCACTGGTGACATTTTCATATGTAAAATATATTCTAGTTGATATTATTTATGCATCTAATGATGAAAACTTTTGSTGTTATTATCTGGTGAGCTCAATAATAATTTTTCTTTGATTTTAGTGTAATATCAGGGCTTTAGTGACCCTCTAAATTATGACAGGTTTTAGCATATAAAAATAGCAACTTTTTTTTGTTTTTCTCTAGTGGAATCTCAAATGGGAATGATATTATTAATGAAATATAGATCAATATCACTTAGAAAAGTATAAATTTCTTCAAAATATTATGATTTAGATGAAATGGAAATGTTATTTTTTTCTTCAACTAAAGCCAAAAAGTCTTACTTAAAGATCATTAAATTTGTATATGCACATAATTAAATCATAGGTGGCATTTCAAGTTAGGAACTGGAAAGGTTAGGCAAGACATTAGTATCTTTTCAGTGAAAATCCTTTCTAAATGACACTATTAGGAAAAAAAAAGAAATTATCTTCTTTAATTGTGTTCCAAACTTATCATAACCTCAAAATGTGAACTGATTGTATAAATTTGTGATTATCTAGCCCTGTTTTGTTTTGGTTTCTGTTAGTTTGATTGGTTTTTTTTCAATAGTTACCTGCTGTGATCTCTCTACTGCTAAAATATAAGCAAAGCATGAAATATATCTCGTTTTCAAATGCAAGGCATACATTTACCATATTGATGTTATTTCTTCATTTTATCCTGTGCATTAGCTAATGCATTTGGATTGTTTGATTTCCATTTATATGCTGATATTTCAGAAGAATGTTCATCCATTCTGAAAATTTAGATGCCTAGTCATACACAAATTTTATCTGCTTTTCCTTCTGCCTACAAAAAACATCACTTTCCTATTCTAAATCTAATTTTTAAATTAAAAWATRTTYTTAAAAKGASAATATGAAGGTCTTTTGAGAAAATGTACTGTTTAATAACTYACTTCTTATGAGYTCTGATGCTGAGCACYAAGTGTTAAAAAWTATTAATCCAGTCTGGCTACAGAAAAGTACATTTTTAACTCATTCCAGCAGGCAAACTTAAGTGAAATTCTTGTGAGGAGTGGGCACAATAAATGTACACAGGCASATGTCAGGACACAGCCTGGGGTTTGTCTAACTAAACTCGCCATGAGAAACTGCTGGACATGGCAAGAGAAATTGCTGGGTATGACATTTAAATAACAGAGGGAGAGGCTGACACGTGCTATGGGTTGCACTGTGAATAATGGCCAGATTTCCCATCAAGTTACATGGCAGTGAGGTGAGAGATGGCCAAATCTCATAAAGAGTTGAAGGGTCAGCTGGGGATCTTTCAGAAGTGAGATACAGCACRGTCAGCAAACCCTCAGCAACCACAATCTGTGAGGTAACAAACTGGAGCATAGGTGTAAAAAAGTGAGTCCAGTAGGGAAAGTGTAATTAACAGTAGAGTGTTTRTTTGGGATGAAGCACAGGAGGAGAAAGGGAGGGATGCAGATGGATGGGGAAAACAAGCATGGGAAATGAAGAGGAGCTGGAACAAGAGAGGCTAATTGAGTGCAAGTAACTTGCTAGCTGGAACACTTCTCTGGTTGAGCCCTGTCCTTGTTAAATTCTATTCCTAACTATTTTGTGTATGAGCGCATTTCATCCTGTGTGTGTGTGTGAACCACTTGTGACCTTCAGGAGGGATTAGTCAGTAAGGAGGAGGAGAGGTCAGTGCCAGCCACTGATGGAAGATACCTTGTGTGAGAGGTGTGGAGGAGAAACGCTTGTAGCCTTCATATTGGACTACTGTGCAGTAACAGGATCCCAGCACCTGGAAARGCTCAGGATCTGATGAAGGAGCTGTGTGAGGCACCTGGGATCTGGGCAGAGATATTACAGGGACTTGGAGTCTGGGATAATATATAAGGARTGTATGGATGTGGTGTGGGAGGTCTGCAGATCTGGAGAGGGGGGAAGTCTGGGATATGGAGCCACTGGTGAGGTTACAAATGTGCCATAAATGTGTTCTCCAGCTCACTGCTGATGGGGCATGGCCACAGGGAGCCTCTGCATCCATGAGTCWTGGATGGCAGACACCACAAGGTCGGAGAGGGACAAAAGTCCTCTCTACATGGCCAGCAGAAAGAATTCCCTGTGTCAAAAAGGCCTGGCTGTCTTCTGCTATAGGTTTCACATGTTAAGGATGAACACTAAGTTGTCCTCTAGTAACTAATTTATCCTTCAGCAGAAAAATGGAAGAGAACACTGTTTTTTTCATGAGAAAAACAATGTATACTTGGTGTAATTACTTTTACCATTTAAAGCCCCTAAAATCATAGCAATTAAACAAGGAACAAATGATACAAAATACACCCATTTTATTTTCCAATATATCCACACTTGGAAGTCAATTCTATACTAGGAAAAGAGCTAGGATATGTAATTTATTATTTAAACAGGCCTATTTCTAAACCTYCTTATATTTTGCAGCTGGTTTCTGCTGCAAGCCAGAAATCAAGTGTGAAGTGTCTTAGGAGGCTGYAAAGTCTGAGAGGAAACATTAATACTTTTTTCTTATAAGCAAGTATTTTGACAAATATATTTGAAGTTATATGGCATAAAATTTATATTTTAAATATTAAAATTTATATTGAAGGAAAATTATTTTTGAATTGCTTTACCAGAAAATTTATCAGCACTTGTTAAATTTCCCTGATTATGAAAGCCAGTTTCCAAGTGCATTTACCTTCTATCCTGCACCATTACCAGCAGYATTAAGTAATTTTGTAGATAAGTCATTAATAATTCCCTTTTTATGTTTAGTGCAATAATATTAATCATGAGCAAACAAATTGAGTAATCACACAGCTCTAATACGTGATTCCCTCAGGACTCCTGTTGTAATTTACTAATTACAACCATGACACAATATTGTAGACTCAAGCAAAAATTCCAGTTTACTGCTTTAATAATCCTTTAATTCCCAAGCTGCAGCAGCAATACCTGGCCATGAACATGCCCTCTACTTCAATGGAGCATGCAAGGTTGACAGTGCCAGGAAAGAAAAAGACAAAGAGGTTGCAGAAATGATTGAACCACTAGTAACTTTAGTGTGGATCTTTTCCTGAAGAATTAATGAAATTGTTAACTTTTTCAGATAATTATTTATTTACCAGGGAAAAAAATCTAGTTCTTGCTTATGATCTGATGCACAGTAACTATAATGCTGACTAAAACCCAGACAAAATAAAGCAAAGATACCATTATAATCTATGCCACTCTGATGACATGGATTTTTAAAAGTTTTACATCTACTTTTCATTTTTCATTCATCTGTAAAGACACCATCATAAACGTGAACACTATAAGGAAGGGTAACCAAAGTGAGCAGCCAGTGCTCTATAAAGAGTACAGTGTGATATGCACTTAGGTCTACAGTCAAAAAATCATATTTTTGTCACATCACCTTAAACAGAGATTGTTTTTTGGTATTTTTTGCTTGTACTTTATTGTGTTAGAGTTATACTAACCTTTGTATTTCAGCAGGGGTCTACAGAGCCTTATGGAGCATTTCAGAGGGGACTGCTTTAATAGAAAAAYGAATAGTTCTTTGTGTGTAAATACACTTCTGTAGGTTGAACATGGCAAACATTGCTGAGCATCTATTGTAAATATTTTCTGCAGTTACCTGTTCAAATGCTCTGCTTCTGTGAGGAATTATCTACATGTTATTGTAGTTATGATACTGAAGAAGCATTAATAACATGTATTTTGATGTTTCATTTCTTGGCAGTCTTTAAATCTACTGTCCCTTTTTAAAAGTTCTCTGTCATACAATCATAAAACTRGCAAAAGTCACTTGTTTTTCTTCAAAGCATGTATGGCTCATGGACAGTTTCATTAAGCTTTATTCAGTGCCTGATTATTTCCTATTATAAACTCACCAGAAATTTTTACAAGCAAGTATTGAAACAAACTTCTATATCTCTCAGTTGTGACAAAATGTTTTGAAAGGCTTTGGGTTGGAAAAGTTTCTGTGCTATAATGAGTTGTCAAGTTGTTTGTTTGTTTGGGCTTTTTTTTTAAATAAGCTGCCTTTATTATTAAAGGTATAAATTTTAGTTTAAAAAACTTCCTTAAAGATACATGACAAATAGGAGACCTTATCAAATAGACTCTCAAAATGAATATTTGCTATTTTACATGTTATTCCAATTTCATCATAATACTACTGGAAACCCTTTCTTGCTTTCATGTTTGCGTTATCTCTTCTTCAGTCAGTGTTTTATTCCAGAAGCTTTAGTGCAAAATATTATCTTCTCTTCATATTCAGTTAGTGAAAAGATATTTTATTTAATACAATAATTTCAGCTATGAACTCATTAATATAGTAGTATTTCAAAGAACTATGCCTGGGAAAAGGATTTTATGTGTTCTCTCTTAAGAGAGAAACTTGTGTGCTGGAAGAATATTAYAGAGTTAAATTTGATGTGAATGCCTGACTTAAYTRTGGACATTGATTGTGGCATCTCCAGCATGTTGTGGTCACTGAGTGGGAAGGTGTTTGAGCAGCACACATCCATTCATCTGCTAACTGTGTCACCCTGCAGTAGGCGCTTTGCAACTGAGAACAACACCAACGAGGATGTCAGCTCCTGACCATTGGCTCCCTGATGGTTTTGTTGTAGCTTTAAATTAAGATTAAAATTCAACATATCATACCATAGAAGATTTATATAAATTGATTTCTTTTTTTTTCTATTGTCAGTGATGCTTAGATCCCTTGAAAATGCTGGGGGGTCTTGGTTTTATTTTATTGGGCTGTTTTGTGGTGGGAATCAGCCCTTTTCTTTTTTTTTTCCACTGCTCACACTTCATTTTCATAAAAATAATTTTTGAAACTTGTAAATGTATGAAACAAAGACCAGTGATGAATGGATTTTATAAAAACAATGAAGCAAGAGTTTTGTGAGTTCTTCCTGCTGTGTGTGCAATTGTGCTTTGGTGCTCATCCTAGAAGAGTTTGGAGAAATCAAAAGTTTAAAGCTAAGGACTTAAGAGCAGAAAATAGGGCAATGGTCACAAAACATTGAATTCAGTGCATAATGGATATGGTGCACTGACAGCAATGTCAGCTGCAGTTTTAGCTGGGCATTTGATCAATACTACCAGTAATTCCTAGTGGAGTAAGAGACTGGAAATTTGACTACAAACAGGAACAGTGAATTCACTCAGGAGACTGACATGATTTGGTGGTGCTTCCTTAAGCCCAAAGGTCTTCTAGGCCCCTAGAGCTAAGGGAGGGAGTCAGCTGCACATCCCCAACAGATACAACAGACARCCTGTGCAAGCTGAAGAGCTGCCTCAGACTTTGAGAGCTAATCTTCTTAAAACATTCTTCTTGCACCCTGGTTAGCTTTTGTTTAATCTACATAAAAATAAGAAGTGATGGTTTCTCATGGAATCATAGAATGGTTTGGGTTRGAAGGGCTAACAATCCCTTGCAATGRGCAAGAACACWCCACTAGACCAGGTTGCTCAGAGCCCYATTCAACCTGGTCTTGAGCTCCACCAGGAACGAGGCATCCACAGCTTCTTTGGGCAATCTGCTCCAGTGTCTCACCACCCTCAAAGACACCTTTTTCCTTACCTCTAATCTTAATCTACTCTCTTTTGGTTTTTGTCCAACCACTACATGCTCCTGCCCATGGTCGCTCTTCAGCTCTCTAGTAGGCACCATTTAGGTACTGGAAGGCTGCTAGAAGGTATCCCCAGARCCTTCTCTTCTCCAGGATAAACAAGTCTCAGCCTATCTTCATGGCAAAGCTACTCCAGCCCTCCAATCATCTCCTTCTTGTACCTCTCTTCCTTTCAGGACTTTATCCCACTTTAAGTCTGCACTCCTGATATACAGGGTAGTGAGCTTGTTTTTGAACCCTCCTCACATCCCTAAGGATCTTGAATTCCACTGCTTTAYGGCCACTGAAGCCCAGGCTGCAGCCCAGGATGCCCTTTACCTTTCCCAGCAGCTGCTCYATAATGGGGAGAGCAAGGTCCAGCATAGCACCTCTCCTYATTATCTCCTCTGTCAYCTGGAGAAGKAAGTTAGCATCAGCACATCCCAGGAACCTCTGGGATTGCCTGTGCCTTACTATTTTGTTCCTCCACCCTGCATCAGGGTGGTTAAAGCTCCCCAKGAGGRCCACAGMTTGYGAATATGAAGCYGCTCCTATCTGCCTGCAGAAGCATCATCTGCTCAGTTTTCCTGGCCAGGCAGCCTGCAGCAGATCCCCAGTGTAATGACTCCTGTTCCTGCTCTCCTTTCAGTCCTTACCCATAAACTCTAGGTCAGCTTCTCACCCGTCCTCAGGCAGAGCTCCATGCACACCACCTTGACAATCTGAAGATTGCAACAACTTCTTCAGAAGGGTATGTATATTTACTAGCATTTTTCCAGAGAAAAATAAACGCTATTATCTCTACCAGCTCCTCTGAAACTCTTGATTATGGTATGACAAGTGATAATGCTCTTTCCCTTATGACAGAGTAAAAACGGTAAAATAGTCCCCTATTCAACATAGGAATAATTTTGGCCCTTTAAAATTTGGATCTAAATCCTTGATGGAAAAATGGCTGTAAGAAAGTACTTGTCTGACTTCTTGACAATTTGCTAAATGTAGCAARGAAAAGTGAACATATGTATTAGATACGCTAGGTGAGTTTCTTTTTAACTGGTAGGGAAGAACTGTTTAATTTTTTTCTGGTCATTGATCCCACCTATTCTTTTGCATTCAAAAATACACAAAGTGGGAGTGACTGATTGCCTGGCTGGGTGTTTTTTAGTGAAGGTTAACCTATCACAGATATCCAACAGTCTTTCTTATTTTTAAGAAATCAGTGATTTTACATGCTTAATTTCATTAATTGTATGCTGCTTTTATGTAATTACTTCACTGTTACATGAATGTTTGTAAATAAAGTGTCAGAAATAACCTTTGTGCAATATTTTGCAGAAAAACAACGCCACACTTTATTTCAATAATTAAAATTACTAGATGAAATGTGCATTAATCTGGAGATACAAATATGTAGAATCTGTTTTATTTGTACAGTTTATTTAGGCCAGCCATCCACACACAAAATCTTTTCTGGYCTGGAAGACTGGTAATGGAAATTCAGGTGGAATATTAGCAAGAGGAGCTAGGAAAATGAAAAGTATTTGTTCAGGGTCCTCCAAGGAAAWTGTTCTATATTGAGAAGGACAAAACTTTGAAGTATCAAGCACAGRATTCCATTTGATCTCAATTCTCTGAGTATACCATGAAAAAGGAAACAGGAATGTAAATGTTGTAGAAAATTGATGATAAATTTCATGTGCCCAAACTAATAATAATAATAATTTGGATTAAAACAAAGATCTGRTAAAAAGCCTATGTCTTCAAAATGAAGAATCTGCAGTAATTAGGTTGGTTTCTAACTAAATACTTCTATTTGCTCCCTCAATGCAATTTTTAGAGTGGTTTTCCCAGGGGGAAAAAAATAATCTAATTAGCTAAAAATAGAGATGCCAAATGCAGAAGATAATCTAAGAAAATAATGTGAATAAAATGCATCCCTGTGCTGTTTGCTGCAGAACAGCAGCACAGCTAAAGTGGGGAGCTGTCTCATCGCTGTGTAAAACTTTCAGARCCTTAATTAAAAGTGTGAAGAAACAAATTGGCTTTTTTTCTGTTCTGTCAGCCACAAACTGCAGCCTTGTTGATCATGCCAGCTTGAGACACATATGGAGAACTATCTACTATTTGACATCATGGATTTCAACAGAGGTTTCACAACAATTATCAATAGCTGTAACTTACT
>CADDXX010000559.1:129618-180663 GCA_902810485.1 Alauda arvensis | reverse complement strand
ACTCTGAATAACAGATGAGTTGATAATTGCAAGTTTAAAGGCTTCTGGACATTTCATCTCTGTGCACAAATTTTTTTAAACTTGTCTTTTGCCTATTGGGTGTTCCAATAGGCAGGAAGGAAGAAAAAGCCTGCCTTGTATCCTACTGAAATGAGAGGGGGAGAGACATTTTTCAAATGTACCACAGATAATTTCTTTTAAATCATCCAAAGAAATTTCTCTGCTACATGCACAAATGCACCTCATCAAGTGAAAAAGGATTCTATCTTTTCAGGTTAAATGTAGAGATGAGTTTTCTATTCCTCTCAAGTGCACATACAAAAGAAAGGGGTTTCAGAACTGTCTCCTTGCCTAAGAAGTTGAATATTTGAGCCCTAAATTCAAATGGGCAAAATATAAAATATGAGTTCTCTTTTGCAAAATTTCAAAGGATTTCTGTTCTATGAAAGCTTTTAAGAAAAATCCTCCAACACCTTGGTGTTTCCAGAGTTTTTGTGATAATGGGAGATTCCCAAATGTCCTGCTAGAAATTTTAAAAGGTATTTCKGTTTCATGGACTCAGAAAAATGAAATCTCTGAGCAGATCAGCTGAGGGCTCATATAGCTTCACTTACCATGCTCTGACCCCACAAAAAGAGACATAGAAAGAACCTASTGAGCTGAGTGTCTTGTAAAGCTCTGACAGAGCTGGAACAAAGGTTTAACTTCAGTATTGGATAGCAATTTGTCTCATAACTGCCTCCATCCATCTCCAAATCTCTGATGAAAATGTTGGCACAAAAAGGCTGCTATCAGGGCAGAAGAATTTCACTGTTGGGATAAATGAAAATATAAGGGTATTAATTCCTGCTGGCAGTMTTCTGTGTCGTTTTCTTAAATACTGTTTTATTTCTCAGTGAGACAGATATTGCTACTTTCAAYATGACTTAACTAGTTTGTTCCCATTTGAGGCAATGGGCTCTTTCATTACTAACTTACATAACTCATAGATCATGATGGCATTCTAAGCTATAAGTAGCAGCTAAATTATKAGTTAACTGCTCCAGATCTGAAAGGATATAAACTAAACAGGCAATCATAACATTGAGCTTAATCACAGATACAGAGTCAGAAAGAAATATATATGCATACTTATTCTTTAAAAATGCTGATTTCCACATTATTATAAAACTAACAAGAACAATGTATTTGRTATTTGTGTCAGCTTTGGCAGTCACAAACATATCTTCATTATAATGAGATATGTGTTACTAGCCATAAAACCCTTATTTTTTATGCTAATACATTCAGCCCATTGGTCATGTGTACAACAGATCTGGATTGTCCCAATGTGGATATTAGAATTTATTTTTTTTTTTGCAAAAATAATGAGTTTAGTGGTTTGAGATCTTAATCATCTCTTCTGGTTTTTAACTGTGGGCAACACAACAGATTTTGTTAATTTTGTGGCCTTCAAATGCTCTTAAGATAAAAATGACTATTCAGAATAGATATAATTATCTGTTACAAAGGGCTATAACCTTAAATAGTCCTGCTGGTTTCAGCAGGCTTCCTATATGTTCAGACCTGTGTGTAATGACACTTATGTAAGGAGACTTTGTAATTAGTATAATTGATAAGTACAGCTAAAACTATTACTTGATTAACAAAATGCTGCTTGAATCAGCAGATATTTGTGCTTTCATCATCTTTTTAGTCTAGATCCAAAATGTGTTGGGAAGCTGTTGAGGGAAAACTCTGCATCAGACAAAAGTACTGTGCAGTGTAAAACACAAATCATCAGGGACTTGAAATTGTCTTAGTAAAAATTTATGCAAATCCCATGCATTGCTTAGATTACTTATAGAGCTGCCACTCTCTTTGATTACATTAAAACTCATTCTCTTTTCATCACCTCAGTGTGGTTCTTAAGAGAAAAAGTTGTCATATTTTAATGTCTTAATGAAYTTTTCAACTATATATTTCTATGCATTCAGATCCACAGTTGCTCTGGTTTGGATAGGCTTGTTAAACAATGAATTCAAGAACATCGGTATTGGATGACAGATTAAAATTAGAGAGCAAYAGCCTCTAAAACAGTAAACACACTTTTCTTAATCTTTGAAAATGAAGAAGAATGATTATAATGTTGCAAACTCTCTTCTCCCAGTATTTTGAAATTTTCAATTACATTTGAAGATGGAAAAAAATTTGTCACACATACTTCAGGTTAAAATACCTGGCTGGCTTTTTCTCCAAGTTTACAGCAGACTTAGAGCCAAGAACAATTCAGCTTTAGAAATCTAGGCTCTAAAACACAGATGCAAATGCAGGATGCAAGCCTATGAATTAGCGCTTCAAAGCAAACTGGAGCAAACATGGCATATAATTGTTCATGCTGATTTCTTCATATTAAATGGGAGATCAAAGCTTATAGCTGCACCCTTAGGTCCCAGAGGTTATGAAATTATACTATCTATGAAAATATTTTTCATTATTTCCTTTACAAGGGGGAACTGGAACACAACTTTCAAATCCGCAGTTTGTGGCTGTTTAACTGTTGTAAACTGGTAGTTTATCTTAAAGTGATTTTAAGCTGTTGCCACATTCATGATTACACCACATGTGTTTTGATTAATCAACTCCTTTTCATTACCCAGCATTAGCAATAACTGACATCCTCTCTGAACCATGAAATGCGGTGCTTAATATTTTTACAGAAGAGCAATAATATATTGGTTAAAAGCCTGTAATATTTGAGAAATRGCATCATGGGAAGGGCAAAAGAATCATATAATTACCAAGAATAACATCTTCTGTCACACTGTATGTGCACAGCAAGAGGAAGATGTAAGTAACTCAAGGCTTGCTGGGATTGAATTTTCTCTTGTGCTTTTAATCCTTTGAGACAAATAGCAGGTGCCCCATCCAGTGTCTGCCAGATGCCAGGAAAAGGAGGTAATGAGCTGTGAAACAGCCTCAGCTTTGGCTTGTTTAGCCATGCCCAGTGGAACAAGATGCACAAGCCTTGCACTACACAATCTCAACAGTCAAACAGCAYGTGAAGAAGTATCTTCTCCATCAATGAACTAAATTAAGGGACTCCCTCCCTGCTTGTTCCTCTGACAGTTCAGTGCAACTCAACTACCCAAAACTTAATTTTGATAATTCACAAAACATAGAAATGCAGGTGWACGGGTTTGAAAGCAAAACCAGTGAGAGACTCCAAGTCAGAAATACAATTYAAYAGGAAACCAATKAAATAAGTGCAATAGTAAAAAAAGACCCCTGGCAGAGTCAGAATACAACCTGACACYCTGTTCRTTAGRGKAGTGGTAGCAGTMCAGATRAAGTGGTCTTGTTGAAACAGYGATCCYATAGAAAGATCTGGCAACTCCYRTCAYCTGGGAATCCAGTCAGTGAGGGCTTGTGCTRYYCCAAAGYCCAGATTATATCCAGGTGGGAATGCTTGGCTCCTCCCCMMTGGGCAGASCATCTCACAATGGGCTGRTGTCATTCTATGAGTCACACAATGGGTCCTTGATTGCCCATTAAGCAGAGAYRGCTCCCRAGGGGAGTTAYCTGTGAGTCATGRSCAGGGCATKGATGGGCCATTAACAGGAGATAGTCYKGAGGGAGGGGRCAGGAAAACACTGCCCYACCTGGTTCAACAGCTCATGGAGATGATAATAGAATACATACTTTGGGCAGATCTTATATTGTAACCTAGGACAGCAGGCAACAATAGGAAAACACAACCAACAAAAAATTTTTGGTCAGAACGAGATGGAAAATAATATGCCTTAGAATTAGTATGTATTCAAGCTTCTGAAAATACCAATTAAAACTGGATGTGATAATTTTTTTTCATACTTCAAATAATAAAAATGCAACCTACTAGTATGAAGTTAATGTAATTAAAAATGAAACCATATTTCTATCAATCTAAATGATATCTAATAGTTTATCTGCTCAGACTACCACAGAAAACCTAGAAAATTGAAATTAAGGTAGGAATTTTATACTGCTAAATAATAAAAACTGTTAAACGAACATTTTGATTTCATATCTATTTTCCTTTCCTTGCACAAAAGATCAGTGTATAAAACTGTAAAACACTTAACTGTTCTTGGGAAGTACAAGTTATTTTAGTTCAAGAAATACAAGCTTAAAGTTAACTAGTATTTGAATGTTTCCTCAGGATACAATGATATTAATCTTTTTTCAGTACAAAATTGATTGAAGAAGTAATCATCATTGGCATGTAATTCCTATTCCATTATTAAATGTTATTACCTACCCTGTTCTGTTGATATAAGGGTTGARGCAATCTACCTAGTAAATCAAAACAATGAAGAGATCCTGATTAAAAATAATTTACAAATATTTTTTTCTATTAAAACAAACTACCAAAAAGATTTGTTTCTATGCATGCATTGATTGTTTTTGCTAGTTAGTGATATTTCACAAATTTGCTTCCTATAAYGAACCATTCTGAAGCCTTTTGATTTTGTGTATGGCATAGGTCACCTAAATMAAGTCAATGGTTTCTAAATCTTTTCAAGATTATTAAAATTGGAGGTGGGGACATTTTTCAGATAAATGTGGGATAYTGAGTACTCTTCAATGCATATCTGCATTGCCATATCTTGACAGCTGTTCTGTTCTGTAGAAAATAACATAAATATKCACCAAAATGAAGAAGAGAGAGCTAAAGCTCTCAGAATTTTCTGTACTGGCTTAATTTTTGCTGTAGTTTAAAAAACAATTATAAATTTTCTCTAGATCAGTACTACAAATCTAACAAATATACCCACAAACTTGTTCAAAGAGAAAGAGACAATGTAACAGCACASATACATCTCTCTTACTGTAGTTAAATGGTTTCTTTTGCAACATTGAAAAACACATGCTTTAGTTTTTCTCATAATTATGCATAAAATTTCCCAAAGRCTTTTAAAATTTAAAATATTTGATTGTTATTTGAATAAATTCTGTGGAATTCTTTGGACTTTTTAATTACCTGATAAAATAAAAATTATTTGTTTTTACAAAAAGTAGGAAGATTCCCCTGGGTTCAAGTCAGTTTTGAAAAGGGCTTGTGGGTTCATTTTAGTTTTGTTTTAAGTACTTCTTTGTGGTGCCTTAAATTTATGGCTTCTTTTATGGTCTCTTTAACTCATGTTATTTATAATCAGACAAAATTAKGGTTGTTTTCTATTAAATCAATAAACCCAAAGTTATTAAAATACTCTTAGGCTTCACTACTAGAAAAAATGTGTTGAGGAAAACAACTCAGTGTTTTACACATTACATGTATCCCTAAATACCATTGAGTTCAGTGGGGTTTATGGACACACTTTAAAATCATCACAAGATAGTTTGTGCATAAGGAATATCAAATAGAAGCTTAGTTAGTTCCAGAAAAGTAATGACATCCATCAGCAGAACTATCCATATTTATTATTTATTTCTGAGTAAATAATTATTTTCTTATATTGTTTAAAAATATTTTTAGCATTAGGATTCACATCCATACCTCAATGAAAAATATCTAATACTTTTAATATTTTTTCATATAAATAGAATTTTATTAAGCAGTTAGTATTTGATSTGGTTTGTATCACTTACATGCTCTGGGTTGTAATTTTCTTCATTTATTACATGGCTGCATTTGTACTTATGTCTTGAAAATTCTTCAGCTGGGAAATAAGAATTCAGTTCCAAAACACTCCATGTCAATTCTGGCTTCACAGAAACTGGTAGTAGGCTTAATAGAGGAGATTTACACAGCTGTAGGAGCTCTACCTTAAGATTCATCTTGCTGAAGACTGACAGCATTAAACCATTTTTTTTTTAATCAAACAAGAGACTGTTTGATTAAAAAACCTGTTTATTTTCATCCACAACAAGTGGAATCTTACAACAACAGTCATCTTTCATTTAAATCAGAGGGAAGTTTTCTAGGTACTTCATTTAAAACTGAATCAGGTCTCAAAATGTCCTGCACACACACACCAGGCAAGTCCTGAAGGCATTCTCAGAGCCAGACTCATATGCTGGCAGCTYTGTGACACACTTGAACAACTTCTATTTGCTAGTGCTGCCTGAAAGGACTTGAAGAGGTTGTTTCTGAATGTTATTATGGGAGCTCAAATCTCATTATTCTCTCAGCCAAATGTAAGGTGGTTTCTGAATAGAATAAAAATGAGTTGCTGTTGTAATTTGCTGATATCAAAAGCTGCATTTATTAATTCCATAGCATCACCTCAGATAAGTAGGCTTCAGGACAGAAAAAATAAAAGTTTCATGCTCCTGCATTCCATGTGTATGTTGTGGTGTTTACAGGGTCATTTAAAATGTGTTATTACTAGTTCAGAAAGGGCTATTTCACTCTGATATTTTGGTGCATTAACCGTTAACATTTTTCCTTTTTGGTCTTTGCTCAGTAAGTAGAAAATATTCCACTGCTTCTGTTCATTAAATTTTAAATTTATCATTTTCCTTGCCTTCTTAAAAGAGTGACAAATCGCAATGTTTCATAAAATATGTTTAATTTCTAAAATGCCAAACTATGAAGTAATTTTTACGAGGTTTTCTGCTAACATTTAATTTTAAGTCTTTCCTGGGATCAAGAAATATYTCTGAAATTTGATTATATTTTGATCTGAATACATAAAAATATATTAAATACACAGGAAGCCTGCTTCAAAAAATGCTCACTTAGTCAGAAGTGCAGGTCTAGATGCTTCTTTGATTGTCTGACATCAGAATTGTGTCTTAGTAGTACATTTTCAATCTTATTTGCTAGAAAATATTAAAAAAAACACAAGTTAGACACATCATTGCTTCATCCCACTTTCTTTTACACATGATTTTTTAGAAATCCTATATGTCAAAAATATTTTACATATTTTTTGCATAAAAGATGTCTTCTTTGTGTGTTGAGAAAATTCATCTCAAAAGTCAGACCATATACTAGTAGTATGATTTTATCAGTAGATTAATATGAGACATGTTAACCTGCGGTTTGGGTGGGTGACTGAATGTTAGTAGGGAAGCTGCAAGCAAGTTTCATATTTAWTGGTTTCCAGTAATTTCACCCTACATTGGTATTTGACAGTGACCAGAAATTTGTTATTATATGTCACCATTCAATTCATGGCCCCATCTCCAAATCTCCTCCAAGACATGTATCTCTGGTACCAACCCTTTGCCTTATAAAACATGAGAGACATGAGCCTTTGAACACCCTTGTGCTTGGCAATGCTTTTCTATAGGAAAACAAGTTTAACTTTAATATATATGGATAAGAAACCTTACTGTCAACAGTCAATRTTTTAAAATCTTCCAGTGAGGGAACTGAAGTTTGCCTGTTTTGTARCATCATCATAAATGTTACTCTGGATAACATCTGATGTTTCTGCTCATTAAATATTTGCCCAGCTGATCSACATGCCAGTCTCTTCAGTCCTCTTTTAGAAAGTGGTATAGCTATCATTTAGAAAAGTTTAGGCTAATTTATCACACAGCAAGCAGTAGCTGCTGTACATCAAGGAGAAAATATTTTGCAGATATTATAGTAAGACTCRACATTCATATGTATTCACAGTAATGCAGGAGAATGATCTGCATTTTTATAGATTTTGTTACCTCAGCCACTCCTAAATTCTATGTCTTCTGGACACTCATTGCTAAATTTATAATGAACTGCTGCAGTAGATGTTAGTCAGCTGACTAAAAGGGACTGTGAGTGATAKAGGAAATAAAATTTATTTATGAGATCTTCCCTTTTGGACTCGAGACAAAAAGCTCTTGCTTTCCAAGTAAGCTTCAAAGAACACTGAGGTGATGGATTTTGTCCAGAGAAGGGCAACAAAGCTGGTGAAGGGTCTAGAAGATATGYCCTGTAAGAAGAGGCTGAGGCAACTGGGGTGGTTTAGCCTGGAGGAAAGGAGGATTCTGAGGGATTTCATTGTTCTCTACAACTACCTGAAAGGAGATTGTTGGCATCTTCTGCCATGTCTCAAGCAAAAGGACAAGAGGAAAAGGCCTCAAATTGTGTCAAGGGAAGCTCAGATTAGATACTAGAATTTTTTTCTTTGGAAGAGTGATCAGGCACTGGAACAGGTGTCCAAGGGGGTGGTGGAATATTGTCTTTGGAAGTGTTCAGGGGTTATCTGGATGTGGCACTGGGGRTATGGTTTGGGGGTGATTATGGTAGTGCTAAGGTGAAGAGTGGACTGGATGATTTTCAATAGCTCTTCCAACTATGATGATTCTGTGATTATAACACAGTCATGGCCATGAACTGGCAGTACAACAGCTGTATGTTTGTCTCTCTTACTGGAAGAAGGTGATGCCTATGAGGTCCCATCTCCCAGATTGCTCCCCTCAGTTTGCTGTTGTTTATACTTTTTGGGCCTGAAGCTGCAATGGTGTCCTTGGTTATCAGGCTGGAAAAAGATTGTTTTGTCTACCTAAGCTTTGAARAGAACTTSCTAACACTTTATATGAAGTTCAGGACAATATACTAATGCAGTAGAGAATCTGGAAAATATGAAAGCTAGAACTTAAGGCATCAAAGATACCTTCTTCTTTGCTGAGTACACTGGAGATGCTCATACGAGATGACTGCAGAATCTGGACCCTACACAAATACTTTCCTTTGCTTTGGCTCCTGGCTGTAGTAAACTAAACAAAACTCTCCAATCTTGGCAGTTTCACACACCAGTAATTCACAGCCAGCTCTGGGGAGTCTCATGCACAGCCACAATGAGTGCAAGCACAGGGTCTGGGTAATTGAAAACATTCTGCATAGGAGATAAGYGTACACATGGATTACTCCACTGGTCAGGAGCATGTGCTGCTTGCTCTTGAAGAGTCTGTTGGCCACAGTACATAGAGTGGTCTAAAAAGCAAGGAATGAAAAACACAATTTGTTCTTCTGAAGTGCCTATTAGCTGCAAGAGCTTGTTCTTCAAATGTTTATTTATGGAGAGGAAGGAGGGTGGTGATGATATTTTAGAGGTTTGGAAGACTTAATTAGGAATGTGCATCTGAGGAATATGTACTTGTTTAGCTTGAGTCTTAGAATTATTTGTATTCCAGTGTTTAGATGAGATTTTCTGTTGTCAGCTATTCTAACCATGTTAAATTTGAGTCTATGTGGCATCAGAGGTTCATTTTATAATTCCCTGCTAGAAAATTTAAAACAGTAGTTAACTAACATTCTGTTAATTTCTGAGGATTGTAAGGCTGTTTTGCTTTTTATTATGTTTTTTGAGACACCAAATACAATCTCTAAATAAAGAAGAAAAAAAAAGTGTATATTTGTATGTTTTTATAAAAGTCCCTAGTATTAAACTACACTGTTACAAATGTTTAAAGGGCTGAAAACCTGAGTGGAAAATTTTCAGTGTTGTGTTATTGTATTTATCTGTGATATGTGTTTCTGGATTAATTGAAGTATCCAGCTAAGGTCCTAACCTCATGGAAATCCTGGTAAAATATAGAAGGCAACTGGTTGTGTCAGAGCTGGGGTAACCCAGGACCCATAAAGACAATGAAACCTTTGCCTCCTTAATGCTCAGAAGTGAGAAGAAGGGTGAACTGAGCTCCTGTCCCTCACAAATGGCAAAAAGATCCTTCTGTAGAAAAGCATCTGCTGCTGGCTCACACCTCTTGCTAAATTCAACAACAGTCTGGCTGCAAAGCTGGGAAGAGCCCTCAGCATGTCCTTTCCTATTCCAGGCACTAAAAATACTTATCACTGTTCTTGATAATAAACTGTAATTCAGGAAATAAGAGCATAAAGATAAAAGTTTCGTTCAAGTATCCAGAAAACAAAAGTTGGAATACTGGTGTAGACATAAAGAGAGGAATGTACACTGTGTGAGTTGATGTAAAGAAAGATACCCTTTATGTCTACTGCCATGGCCAGGGTGATGACAAGGATCATTCCTTTCTGGAATCTCAAATCTGACAGTTCACCTATAAAACACACCTAGCAGGCCATGTGCAGGAGGGAAGATGTCCTGCCTCTTCCCAAACATGCAGGAGCCAAGTGTATGTTTGGGAAGGGGCAAGCCAACAGTAATTTTGTCCCAAGTTACATTGCTGGTGTTGATCATCCAGCAGAATGGCTCAGTGCCAACTATTTAACAGATAAATAGCCAAGCTGAGTTTTCAGCTGGAAGAATTTATTTCTCAGGGGCTCAGTAATGGCCCCCTGTAAATGTGAATCTTGATCTAGACTTGTGTGAAATTTAACAGCAGTTAACCTGGGGAGTTTGCATCAGCCATTACACAGTTGCAGGTTGTGCCCCAACAACAGAAATTATTGTGGTTTGATTAGATTTGTCTAATAGCTTATCTAGTGTGCTCCTGAAGAAATTGGATGGTCTTTTAACTGGGAAACAAATATGTTTGTTTGTTTGTTTGTTTTTACTGTGCACAGTTATAGGATTTACTCTGTGTTGAAGAAAAGTGAAAAGAGTKTGTTATTTTCAGGACCTTGTCTGTTCAGGTGCTACTCTCTTTATGAGAAAAAACAGAAGAAAGAAGGAAGGAAAAAAAGAAATGAATGAGAATGACATTTAAAAATTATGTACTTAAAAAAATTCTTAAATATATTATTAAAGATATTTTGCAAATTAAAAATGATAATTCTTTTTAAAAATCGCAATTTATTTTCAAATAAAGTAGAAAATTTTTCTTTTGAATTCACATTAATTAAAAATCACTATTTTTTTTACTTTAAAATTAAGACAAAGAGTTTGTTGAGGTATTATTTTCTATTTCACATCATCTTATGCATTATTGTGAATTACTCTGATTCTTTCAGTTTTGGAAAAAATTAATGAAATCTCTAATTTGAGTCACTTTGACAGGCTGGAAATGGTGAGGGCTTTTACCTGTCTGTTTTATCTGTCCTTACTCACTGGAAAACTAAAATTAGGGTAGTTGGTATATAAAGAGTTGCAAATGATGAATTTAATATTAATTTGTCTCCCTTTTGTTGAACTTGTCTTCCTAAAACCAAAACTCAATCAGAAACATCAGAGATACTAAACATAGTTCCCCACAGGTTCAGTGTGATATTTGTTAATACCTTTGAGTGTGACCTAGAACAGATTTCTCAGGGAGGTTGTGGAGTCTCCATCATTGGAGATRTTMAAACTCTGTCTGGACATGGCTCTGAACAACCAGCATGAGGTGAAACTGCTTGAACAAGCTGGACCAGGTGATGAGCAGAGGTGCCTTCYAACCCCAGCTCCTCTGGGATTATGAAAATATAGATTGGAATCAATGGAAATAAAAGAATAATAATCCTTCTCCCACACAGATCCACCTTCTCCCCACCCACACATTCCTATCTATGCAAGTAGTTGAACAAATGAGACAAAATAAAAAATGGACACTCAAATTTTAGTCTGTTTTGGGAAAGGAGAAATAATTCACCATGCTCTAATTTAGGAGAAAGACTGTACTTACAGATATCCTGCTGTGATCAACCCCTCTACATCACTGTGACTCCACTGAAAGGAGCAGAATTAAAGCAGAGAAAAACTGATACAATGCACTGATAAATAAGGCCTGTATAATTATAAGAGGAAATTTATTCATAGCTTATGCCTTTCATAATTGATTATTAGATCATTAGATCTAATTAGATGTTTGATTATTAGATCAGGAAAAAAAATCACACTGAAAACACAGTGGAGAGAATATGATCTTCTGGCTTTAACTATGTTGGATTTTCTCTGAAATGAATAGATTTGATCTCTATCATCTTCTTTTTCTTCATTCCTCATTTATTGTTTGTTTAGTTGCATTTGCCAATTCTGCAGTACTACTGGTTAGGGCACTCTTATTCTTAGTGTAGTACTCTTACAGTATCCTACAGTACCTAAAGCATCTCTGAAGGATTTATTGCTTTCCATAGATCTACAGATAATTTAGCAGTTATTTTTCTTTTGATTGTGGATGTATTTTATGCAGTTCTAAGTTTCATCTGTTCAGAGTAGCATTTCCTACTGTAGAAGAGTAAATGTGTCCCATTATTCCAACAGTCGTGTACAGCTGTAATGCTCAACATTTCCATGAGATACACTAGGAGGAGGGKACATGATTTTAAATAACATAAATGTCTAAAAGCATAAATAAATGCTTTAGGAAATTRCCATTTTACAGGTTTCAGGAAGTAGAAAACCTGCAAGTTGTTCTGAAAAGTTTTAATCACTTCAAGTAAAGCTCTGACATTTATGAATACCAAAATACTTTCTAAAAAATACTTAAGGCGAAATAACGGCTACCAGTCTTGAAACTTGTTTTCTTTCCTCTTGTGGCATTTTGGCAATCCTTTTCACCTGTGTTCCCACAGCCTATAGGCCCTTAATCATTTTGTTTAACATATCTCTATAGAAAAGCAGGCGTTTATTCTTATGAATCCCTACTTGAAAATATGTATATTGCTCTCCCATTGATTCCCATTTTAGTTCGCATATACAATAAAAACATCAATTTAATAATTTTTAATCTTTTGAAAATTAATTATCGTTCATTGTCTGCGACTTCTGTCTCTGTGACTGAATTTTATTTCATGTAAGCTATTACAGGACACTTTATTTTGGCTGATCCAACCTCCAGCACAGTCTTTTAGCAGAGAGAGAACATTTATTTCAGAGCTAAAGATACAACATGTGTCAACTCTACAAGCCTTACTTGTAAAGAAGTAAAGAAACATCCAAGAGTCTCTGATCCTCTTGAGAGCTTGCAACCTGAGAGGCAAATAGGGTCTTAAAAGTTAAATAAAGGGTGAAGGAAATTGATACCTGCTTTACAGTACACCCCTCAGGAGAAAAGGACACTATTTATTTTTATACATTAGATTAATTTTGATAGGAATAACCAAAACTGTGTAACACTGAAATTTACTAATCTTTAAACTTAATTTAGGGGTTTTTTTCCAAAGAAATGGGGGGTGACACAACAAGAAAAGTAATATTCTTGATATTGAAGCCTACTATTGAATTTTATTAGAATGTAACTTAAGTAGAAGTATTTAAGAGTATTTATTCAAAGTGGTTTATCTTACGTCATATCAAAATTAATGGTGAAACAGCAGATTTATCCATTGTGGCAACAGGCACACAGCAGTTACCTCTAAGCATAAGTGATGCTCCTTTCAGTAGTCAGTGTCAGACTCAGGTGAATCAAGACAATGATGTGCAGAGAGTTGCTGGGCATCTCTCCTGAGGGGAGAGCTTTTAAAGAAGATGATGATGCTGATCTGATGCTATCACAGAGTGGTAAGAAAATTTGCTATTAGGTTTCAATCACTAAGGTTCTGAATACTCTGCTTTCTGCTGCCAGTAGATGGGAAATAAGGCAGCAGCATCTGTCCTCTCTTTGCACCAGTAGTGTGAGGCAAACTTTGTAGTCTAATGGCTTCTGAAACCTGGGTTTCTGGGTTTTTCTGAGCATGGGAAAGGTTTCTGGAAGGCAGGACCAGCTGTACACTGCTCCTGGACCACAGAGCAAATATATAGAAATATGTACAAAATATATTTTCTGTAGAAAATACTCAGGTGATGTATCTCCAAAACTCATCTCTTAATGAAAAGTTGCAGATTTCCTTGTATCTGCTGTAGCTGAAATAAATTTATTTGAAAAAAATCAAAAACAAAACCAAAAAACAGGTATCAGAAGTAGGGAACAGGTCTTTATCTTTCTAATTGAAGTGTTAAAAAGGACTCAAAAACCTTATTTTGCCTTTTGCTTCTGTATATGTGTGAGTATGTTTTGTTCATATAGAAGACTAAAGACTAAAATGTTTTGAACTACCAGAGAAGTGGAGAACAGTCAGCCCTTAGATGACCATTCTTTTTTCCCTAATACAAGGTATGGGCAACACTGAGATGTCAGGTTTCTGAAACTCAGATCTACTGAGTATATTTTCAGTTACAGGAAGTTTGAGGAAAAAACTCAAAATTATTTCCCCTCTCTTATGTTATCCTGGAACAATTTTCACATGACACTTGGTAAATAATTTAGTTCAATAGAGTTTTTCCAGAATTTTCTATTTAGGAAATTACCCAAAATTGCTCTAGAGAAGGAAGTTGCATCCATTTTTTTATTTACCTGGTAATGCTTTAATGGGCATGGGAGATRGGTTTCATTTTCTCATTTACCTGAAGGAGCCTGGGCTCACTTTTTTCATCTGACRTTTTCTGCCATCACAGGACTCAGAGCCCTATCTGTACCTGCTGTAAAATTGCAGACAAATTTAGCAGATCAATTTGATCCTGCCCTATATAATTTATCTAATCAAGTGATAATCTTGGCTAATTCATAATTGTAAACAGATACAATTACATTAGTGTAAGTTTCCAGCGTGGAAAAAACATAAAAAGAGGAATGTGACATATGAAATATTTTCAGAACACCTAAATTTCACACAGAATTTTGCAGGAGTCAGAGACAACTTTGGTAATCAGATCACAGAGCTGCAGGCAGAAGACATCTAAATTGCAGTTGCAGCTGTGTACTTCATTTATTATCTATTCTAGATCTGAGAGGGAGGTGAGAGTCTCCAAAATACCAAGGACTGTAATCACCATGATCATTATTAATCTTTACTCACCAGCTGCACACAAGCACACACACACACACACACACACACACACAAAACTTTGCTTTTGGCACCTGGTTAAGCCCTCATGCATGCCATGTCGATTCAGAAATTGGAGAGAAGGCTTATAAGCAAATCAATAGAATCATTTCAGTTCTTCTAAATATGGAGCATTTTGATTTACCTTAACCAAATTTAATAGTTAGGGGTTTATTTTTATACAGTGAAAAATTTATTGGATGTTCAATCATAAAGAAGGTATGAGATAAATTTTTCATTTAAATTTATTCACTATATTATTTTTATATCTAAAAATATACCTGCTTCAAGGTCAAATTTAAAAAACTCAGTGAAATAACATTAACTGCAGGGAAATTATTTTTAGAAAATTTTAAGATTGCTCTAAAGAGGAAAGTTATGAGGTCTTTACAGAACAGCTGCAAGATGGGAAGAAGTTAGTGTGCATTTGCTACCAAGTAAAAAGCAAACTCAGTTTGTAAAACTACTTAAATATAAGCAACTCCAAATTTTATTTTAATATATCCAAACAGAAAAGAAAGCTTCTACTTATGTACAGAGATTCACAATTTTCTGTGTCGGTAACTAAAAGGATGAACAACCMTAAAATCCTTCATAGGAAAACTGAGATTGAGAAATAATATTTACCTGCCCTTAGTTTCTTGACACACATCTGCACAATCTGTATTTGACTGGTGAAATGCACAAATTAAAAGCAACTCATAATTAGGACATGAAAGAAAATTCAAATAAACTTCCCCCCCCCTTCCCGCAAATGAAATTAACCAGCAAACACGTATTGAAGTTATTGTTTTTCATTTAGAATTTTTATTGATACGTGGAGAGAAGAGGCAGTGATGTTTCTGTCAATAACAGCAGGTCTTTCCTTCCAAGGACACCAAGCTTGGGTGCTGAACTGAACCATCTGAAGCAGTGAGTTCATTTAGTGAAAAGGAAGTCTGATGCAAAATTATCTCTGGAGTACAACATGAATACTTTGAGCARTACAGTCTGTGGCAACAGACAAAAATGGAACAGCTGCTGAGAGTTTGTTCAGCAGTTATACATTTTAGGTAGTTTAGTAGGGATTTATGAATTTATAGTGACAAAAGTGATAATACTGATTTAAACTTCTGAAATACCTGACCACAATGCCTGTGGCAATCAGTAAGATCCTGACTTATGCAGCTTAAAATTTTTGTCTGTTCAGGGACCTCTGATTTATCTTTGTTTCTTAGAAGGGTTGAGGGGTTTACTTGTAGAATGGGGGACATAGAAGATGAAATTCAATTTTCCAATAACATGCTGCCTGCCTGAATGAAACATAGGTGCCTGAGCTAGAACTACATCAGTACAAAAAAAAAAAAAAAAATGAAATGGAATTGCAGCCTGAGCCTCTTTGATAATGCAGTCAATGACTTTGGGATGCAGAAGCACAGTCTAGGAAATGTAACATTTGATTTAAGTGTCCTCTGAAAGGTTTTCCAGGTCCATGGTTGAGCCAGCACTCCTTTGATTATGTGACTGTTCAGTAATGTGTCATGACTGGGGAGAAGGCACTGAGGTCATGATCCGTGGGTTTGGTGGAGGAGAATAAGATGGGGAGGTGATTCATGGAACTATGGTATTGATCTAGGAAGCATTTTTTTTTATAATTATTACATATTTTTATTATTATTACCTATTGTGATAGAAGTGCTGGCTGCTCCAGAGAGCTCAGCTTTGGTTCACTCKCCTGTGGTTACATCTCACCTTTGGATGACTTTCACTGGCCCCTTGCTCTTTTCCAGCTCTGGGAGTTATTTCTAWTTTTGAGCCTCCACTGTTAAGCCGTGGTCAGATTTTTGCTTTCTCAGAGCATGAGCAATCCTGGCTGTGTTATCTTGATTTCCTCTAAATTTATGATAAATTTCATCATCTTAGAAAGCCAGTTCCAAGAAATTTTCTTATTATACAGAGAATGGAAGGAACAGTTTGCTTCTTCTTTACTGACCATAACACAGTTTGACTTGAGGGCAGGATAATAGTGTCATCATTGCTASAATTTATTTACATCAGTGTGGAAAACATAGATTCTAACCAAATTAATTGTGTGACTCTTCTAAAGAATAGCCAAAACACTGACAGAAAATGAGGTTAAAATCCTCCATGAGAAGTGATCAGATACTTTCACCAAGGCATTTTTTGGGGTAAATGCTGCCAGTTTTTAGCCATTATTTGGTGTGTTTGCAAGAATATTGCAATTTTCAATGACTAGAACTTTACTTCCAATGACTAGAATTTTACTTCCATTATGGAATATCCTGGCCAAAATGAGAGAGAACATYCCACAGCTTAAAGCACAGAATAACCAATAGCTTAGTTGTCGTTGTCTTCCAATATTCAAGTGACCTAAATTCTTGCTGGATATTGACTTGAAAAGAAGCCTCACCACCCAAATCAGYGTCCTGTAAGATGTCCAGGTGTGTCTACATAAGGAAGAGAGAAAAGATACCCACCTTTTGTGAATCTAATGGGAGTTCAGAGGGACACTCAGTGCACCTCTAGTGCAGTGTCCCAGCTCCTTCCTGCTTGTTACCACACTCCTGGCCAATGACACTTGGCAACTTCCTTGACAAGAAATGWATCTTTCTATAACTGACAATTTATGACTCTATTTACAATGAAATATCTGCAATTTAGTGGAAAACCATTCTGTATACTCTTGGATGTCCAACTACCTGTATGGTGACAGATACTCAAGGAATTTACCATTGGAAAATGATTTTGCAGTGCGAAAAATGTGGTATGAGAGCTTATGTGTCAGAATAGTCAGTTTTATCACTTCAAACATATAAGGGGAAATATTTTAATATAGTATATATAAGAAAGGAAAATATATATGAAATGTATTCTTCTGTTATTAAATCTATATACACTGTTCTTTTCTATCTTAAAGCTAAATAAGCATCATTTGCCTTTTAAAAAGCTTGTTCTCTTGTTGCTTCTTCKTGGACTGTGTAACAACCCACAGTGAAAAAATGCTCAGATAATTTTCTCTCTTCTCTTCCTATATTTCTTGAAACCTGTTTCTATTTTGTACCCTAATTAGCAAATTCCTTGTTTAAGACCTTAAGTGTGTGTTCCCCATTTAAAAGAATTAAAAGGTTTATTTTGCAACAGACTTTACAGAGAGTCTGCTATGAAGTCTAAACACACCTGAAAACTTGTATGAGGATAGGTTGCCAAGAATTCTCAAAACCTGCTTTGTTATTACTAGGGAAGCCACAAATAGACTGTATTTTGTTTGCCTTTCAGTGTTCAAACTACACAGAAACAGGGTGGCATTTAGCTCTTCAACTTTATAGATAGAATAAAAAAATAAAAAAAAAGTATGACAGAAAACATCTTTGCTAGTTGCTGTCAAAATTCATCCTCTTCCTATGACTGTAATGACCAAACATTCCTGTTCTACAGCCTCCCTCTTCCAGACCTTCAAGCAGTTTTGTGTTGCAAAATCTGGATCTKCATTATTTACCCAAGGTGTATTTTTTGAGGTACTGCATTTTGTTTTCATCGGGTTCATTCTTTAGCATCGCAGAGATCAATGCTGGATGAAAGGCAGCAGGCTACCTCTCCATGGATAACAAAATAATTCAGGGATTATACAGTGCCTTGTCATCACAGCACAGCACWGGTCATTTCTGCCATTTATCACCACTAAAGTTTGGCACCCCAGCAGCAGAATCACCAGTGCTCTCGTTTGTTTTGGTGGTAGGTATCACCTTTGACTGTGCAGCTGAATTTCAAACTATCATTAAAAAATCATTACAACCCCAGATGGGACATTGTGAACCTATGCTTCATCCAGAGTAGTTTTCCTGAGCTCTCACAAAGATGAGAGCAGCAATATCAGTAAATGTAAACAAACTGCTGTGCCATGCCATCAACATTTTTATTGCGGGTTTCTTCAACCCAGTGCTCCTTTTCAGCCTCTCTGGGAGCACAAAGTGAACTCCTTTTCTCACATTGAGAGACTGGGGAGAGTGTGTAAAGCTGCACCAGAGATGCTTCTTGATGCAGATCATTACTGGTGCCATGCTATTCATTTTCTATAAGGCACTTCATTTTGAAATGCCTTGATGCCCTGAACCTTAGTGCTTCCTTTGAGAACTCTAGTACCTGTAAAATCCATRAGCCASTCTTTCCYTGTTTTAAACTGTTTAGGCCACATWTAATGAAGCTGCACAGTGAATKATATARCAGATTTCTGTTTGCATAAATGCTTTGTATCACTTTTCAATTGCATACACACTTTAAACTAAAAATAGTTAATTAAAAAAGACTAAACCTGATTTAATGGATAGCCAGTAAGATATGTTATTGACATCACAAAATTCTACGGAACATGTATTATGTATTTTACAGAAAAGAAATAATTTTCTTAATTGAGTCTGAAACTTTTCATTTCCTGACCAGACACAACTTCTTAGCCTCTTTTCAGCCAACTTCTTCTAAATGGCTCAATGTCAACCAGAGTGAAAAAACAATTGTTTTCTTTACAGAAAACCTGAGATTTATGTCTGTGTATCCAGCAGACAAAGCTAYTAGATASATCAACATGTTTCTTAAAGCACACRGAGCAACACCACCCAAAGAAACTGCTTMATTACACTTGCTTAGCAAAGTCTAACTTCTTTCATAAGAAAGTATGTTGATAGGACTGCAGTAAGAAACCTAAAATTTATATCACATTTCAAGCCAGGTAAAGGCTCTACCCGTATAATCTGAAGGAATTGATGCAGTTTGTCTGTCAGTTATCTTGTCTGAAGAAGCAAAGTTCTGCAGAGCCTTTTTATAAATTAAAGATTTAGGTTTTCTCAGAAAAATAAAATATCCCCAACAAAAATTTCTTTGGGGAAAATCTATCTGCATGGAAACTACAGCTTCTTTTAGCTGTGAACCCAGCCTCATGAATTCAAATTTATAATAAAAAATCATGTAAGGATTTTAGCTGGGGAGTGCCTACTCATTTAATCCTATGAGCACCCTGGAGACAGAAGCATTACCAGGACATAAAATAGGCCAGACTCTGGTGCTTACCAGCATTATCTACAACATCTGAGCACATATATGTGTTGGAATGAGGCCATGCCAMAGGACAAACAAATTTACAGCTCTTGCTGACATGTAAGATCACTCCTCCCATGCTAACAGAATCCTGCAGTGTAGCACAACAGTTTTTTATGAAGGGTGTATTTTCTATTCCTTCAAGGAAGGTCTTCTCATTATGCACTGTTCTTCAAACATTCACTGTTCTTCAAACAAGAGACTGTAAAGAATGTATCTCCCATTCCTCTCTCGTCCCTCTGCAGGATGGTCCCCTGGTGTGTGTTCCYACTGCTCTCACAGAATGGGGGGATGAGGGTAGCAAAAGGCTTCATGAGGTTCTTCTGAAGGGATCTTGGAGTACTTGTTTACATGGCTCCTGAAAATGACACTKCACTTTCTAGATTTGGAAAAACTGTCACTGACCTTCTTGGAAAGTTCTATCTTTTTATTCATGCTCTGTGTAGGATTTGATGAAATTCTCATGTGTTTTGAGCTGTAACTATTTCCTCATACTTTTGACTTCCAAAGTGTCTGCAAAACTTTCTGTCTCCTTAGCCAAAAACAGCACAGGAAAATACTCAGAGAGAAGAGGATTAGAAGCAGAAATAAAGTAAATATTGTTTTATTCTGTTGAAGGTGCTAATATATAAAACATGGGATAAACAAGTCTGTTGTTATCTGGCAGTTTGAAAAAAGTTCTACAAAAAGCAAGTTACCTTTTTCATGAGAAAAATAAGTGTTTTCTTGCTTGCTATTTTCTCATTGTGCCAAATGCTGAGAGAGAATGAAAAAGAGAGAAGGYGTTTACAATTCTGATGGAGGAGTAGGTGTTGGAAACCTTATGTGTGATTACAAGCATGATGTGGTCTCRGCTGCTAGAGACTGTCTGATGTGCTGTGCAAAGAAATGGCAGAGCACTGCTCACAAAGCTCTGCGAGCTCAGCTCTGCCCCTGACTGGCATTGATTAACCTCTGRTGTGCTCTGGGCTCTGTGTTCTGCCTGGGGAGAGCTCTGTTAGCCTACTTGAAGAATATGATTAATATTTCTATCCTATTTTGCAAGAGGGGAAGGAGAAAAGAATGAGAATAGATATGTATTCATTTTCATCTTATTCAGAAAAAAAGATAAATSAGGAAGGGTTCTGCTGTGGGTAAAATGTATCTACAATGCAGCAGGTTTACTGAGGGACCTAGAGTGAGATCAGATACTTCTAATGTAATTGAAAAAAAGACATGAACTCTTTCCTGTTATGGTACTTGTGTCACTCAGGGCACTACAGCAATAGCAAGGAACACAGGAACTGCATGGAGCCTCCAGACCAGCCTCTGCCAGATAAAGTGTGTTCATTTATCTGAGGGCAGGATTTTGACTGCCTTTCATGTGCCTGTAATCTATGATATGTTCTGAATACTTAAGACTAAGTGTTTTAGGGGAAATGAATGACCAGAGCTCCTAATCTGATGAAAAATTCTCAAGCAAGAGAATTTTTAAATGTTTGTAACATTTTCACTTCACCTKGTTTGCGCTGTATTTTGTGGTTGTTTCCTAGAGCTGAGAATTGTACTTTTCTGGAGAAGACCTAAAAAGGATGTTTTATCTTTCTTCTTTTTCACTATTCCAACTGCACTGAAAACCAAGAATATTCTCCTTTTTTTCCAAACTTCTTCTTCTTCTTCTTCTTCTTCTTCTTCTTCTTCTTCTTATTATTATTATTATTATTATTATTATTAAAAGCTGTCAATGTAAATTTACACATACATTTCAATGCATATGTAAATAATTTTGAAAACTTGCTCCTGTTTTGTGGATATTTACCATAACACAGATAAGTATTTGCAAATGAGGTATCATGACAGGAGTTGTGTAAATCAATGAAGAACTTAAAAAAAAGATTAATTGCCCATTTTACTTCTCTGACTCCTTTCTCTTCTCTGTCCCTTGGTTCCGTTGAGTGCTTGCTATTTTTCACTGAAAGCTCTAGGAAAAAAAAATCTTCTTAATTTAGGTAGAGAGCTCAGTTTTTTACTGACATCTGCAATCCATGAAAGCARTATTGCCTAACTCCTGGAGTCAGCTGAAAGGATGCATAATGTTTCTATAAAAATATATATTTATCAGTAGCTTCCCATCAGCTTTTATGTCAGATAATCATGGGAATAAAATATTATGTTAGACTTARTCTCTTGAAAATAAATACTCAAAATGGTGGGCTCGAGGAACTCACATAAATAATTGTTAATGTTACTTCAGTGGTTGAATCCAAGCATAGCTGCAAGAGAAGCCACCTTAGAGAGAATGCTTCAGATTTGATTTACAAATCACCTCAAATACCAGAAAAGCCATCTACATCTGGTTTTGTCTTTCTCCAGTGCTCTAGTACTCTTGACATAAATGTTAGATAAAGATTTTAGCAAAAGTTCGGATTTACCAGATATGCATTTATTTGAGGGACATTATTGTTTTTAAATGTCTACTTTGCATAGAGTTTTTATGAGTTGCTAAGGTAAATATTTTTTGGTTCATTTCTGTTTTTAATTTAAGGAATATTATTAAGTGGATTAAACTGATCCTTTCTGTAACTCCACAGACGTCACTGGAGTCACATTAGGGACATATTAAAGCTGTTTGTCTCATCAAGGATCAGGGGAATAKGCTTGGAAATGCTTGGAATTCAATGTCTTTTGATGCCTTCTGAATATAAAATACAAATTTCTGCAAAAATTACCTCATCTAGCAGTGTTCAGAATTTCATTTCACTTGATAATATGGAACCAAGAACTGAAAAAGATGGTAACAAAGGCAGAAACATTATATATAAAAAACCTAATGAACTAATAATTTATCAGAAACTGAGTCTTGTGAGTTACTGTAATTTTGAGGAATGTTTCTTGCTTTGGTCCCATCCCAAAGTATTGTATTTAGATTTTTAAAAAAGCTTAAAAAGACAATAAACACAGAGTGAAACACAGGAGACTCTTTTTAAATATCAGGAAACATTTTTGAACAGTGTGAGCACTGACCCAAGTTGGCCAGGGTTGTTGTCTTTATCCTTGAGGATATTTAAAATCTGTCTGGACAGGATCTGGGGCAACTCTCTAGGAAAYCCTTCTTGGACAGGGTAGCTCAGATCACTCAGATGATCCCCAGAGATACAATCCTATCTCAACCACTCTGTGATTCTGTGACTGAAGCCAAGATGATCCTAAAGGAAGGACCTTTGCACAAATCTCTATTGCCTTAACATTTCCTTTCCAAGAAAAGGAAAGTGAAAAAGGCCTTTGTGCACAGCTATGYTTTAACATTAGATTACGAGGTCAAGAGTAATTGGAAAGAAATAATCAATTATTCCTTGAATCTAATTTTTTTTCTTTCTTTGGAGAACATGAGCCAGTTAGAATCATAGCTCCCTTAACATTCAGTATTAACTTACTGTTCTGCCTTTGATTCAGTACCACAAATTTATACTGAGCCATTTATTTAGACACTTTCATTAAGCATTGAGACTTTCACTGTTTCAAAACTGGCAATTAAAAGCATGTTTCTTGAAATCAGCTTTGTAACCTGACAGCACTGAAAATAAACTATAGAGTCCTTTACTTTAAAATACTGTCTCAAAACCAGCTTTTCCTTCTCTACATTTCCTGTTCAACTGTTTTTATTGTAAGACACARCAAAAAAAAAATTCTTTAATTCTCTCATTATCTCACACCTTTCTCTTATGGATGCTGCATATGAACTGCACATATTTAAGAAAACAAGGTCCATTTTCCCCCAAAAGTGACAAAATTTTATTTTTTGTTTGCAAATTGCAAATATATCCTGAAACTCTTTACTCATGATCAATTTTTCTCAACTTTTTTCCCCTACTCTTCTCTGCCTGTTAAGGCCAAAAGGTCTCATGTTCTGCTCTGCCTTTGATGAACTGGAGCCCCGAAGGTATCTCTGGTAATTAGAAAAGGAAAACCTCTATTTCAATAGCTTTTTCATTGAAGATATTTCAACAGTAAATGCAATTGCATACAAACAGAATTAGTAGAAGAGGAAATTTTCTTAACATACAAAAATCTGCTGAAATATGAGCATGTCCTCAGTTGTTCTAGCAAAAGACTTTTAACTGGATAGGAATTTTCTGAACACATTATTGCTCATGTGGAGAAGAACCATACTGTTACCACTGCCTACACCTGTGTCTTGTATAAAATTTGGGAAAGGGAGTCCCTGTTTTTTTTGTTAACTGCAAACACAGCCAGCCCAGGGACAGTGGAGTCTTCCCCTTCGTACTCGGTGTATTTTCTGTCTATCCAAGAGCCCAGGAGAATTTCACAGATGATATTGCAGGGTAGCCAATTTGGCACTCCAAGTCTGCTCACATTAGAACGCTCAAATATRATCAAATGTGCACAAAGAGGGTGGTATTGACACAATAAGTGTGGGTACATTTGCAGTCCCAGTTGTACAAATCGCATGAGTTACACTATAAGGCCAGGCACACTCATTAAATTCCAGATGCACAAATACTGCAATTTATTGATTGGTGTGACACAATTAGGTTCAGAAATCACCATTGATAAAGCCACTGATATCAGAAATCACAAACAATAATATAATTGCAGAATAAAGCTTATTCAATAAGCATTGCTGTGGGGGAGGAGATGGGTACATCCTTTTGWCCTCCAGGATACAGTAGACTCTCCTCTGACCTGCCTCTCCCCTTGAATTACATTTATATTATTTTCCTTGAGAGTGGAGAGAAAATTTCATTTGATATAATTTCATCACTTGGTGGAGTTTGAGTGGCTTTAGTAACACAGGTAAAGCATGTGCAGGTTTTTTACTTCATTAAAATATCCAGGGGCRCAAAAAATTCAAATGTATTTTCGAGTTGAAGAAGCATGGCTCAGCTTTTGTTGCTGTTTGGGTCATTACTTTAGCTTAGATTTCATTACCTGCATTGATTTAAACAGAACAATGACCACAACCCCTCAGTGCCTTTGTTTCCTGCCACTCCCAGGGCAGTACACCAAGTTCCCTCAAAGTGCCTGCTCCTAAGGTTTGCAGACAGTTTGTTTCTGGTGAACTATTGCCAACATGGTATTTCTTGCTGAGTTTTGTCTTTCAGTATTTTTCTACAATATTTCCCACTGAAATGTTCCTATTATCATTAGGGTTTTTTCCAGTAACCTAAAAGATGTTTCAGTCAGATGAGAGAGGAAAACAGAATAYGTGATAGCATTGCCATGATAGCTCCTGCTTTTCTATTAAGTAAAACCAATAAAAGCTCTATTTGTATCCTGGTTTTTGCTTTATTCTTGTCACTTCTTATCATTCTATATTCACAGTTTGTTTCCACTTCAGTGGAGTCTGAATTTAAAAAATGCTTGAGACTCAAATGTTGAAATTTTGGCAGTTGTCCATCAGAGGAAGAGGATTGGTCCTGTGCAGGGCCAGGAGCTGAATTAAATGATCCTTGTGAGCCCCTTCCAAGTCAGCATGTTATGTGATTAAGGGCAAAGACAGCTGTAGTTTTCTGAAGTGCAAAATAAAACATGCATGTCAACAGCTGGGGTACAGGCTACTATATGAACAACATGATGTGCTAAAAAACAGTTATTTAAATGGAGATCTGATTAAATATTTGGTTTCAGTTTGATAGCCTGAGAAACAGCAGATACACTTTCTCTGGGTTTCTAGACAAGAGAGACTCAAGGGAGAAAAGCTGAAGCACTTGTTTGGTGTWGTCTTATATCGACAAGGTGCTAAGTCCAGGTGTTGGGATACTATGCCCAAACCTRTTATTTAAATCCCATCTTTGTAAAAGGAATCTGATTGTCAGCTTCCTGAATSTAGCTTTGTCTGTTCTCAAATTTTGAAATTTATGATAACCTTTCAGATCAGGAGTTGTCTGTGCTTAGTTAAATATTCAGTATAATCAGATAAGGTCTRAGGTCTTTCCTAGGTATTTAAAACCTTTTACAGATTTTATTTTACAAATCATTTTTGCTTTTAGTCATAATAAATTTTGGACATATTAAATTCTTGGATTTACTGTGKTTTTTTTCCTGCTTCACTTGTTGCCAAATCACAGCTGATCAMTTCCAAAAAATGAAAATATGCTGTAAATTCTAAATTATTTATCAAATATTATCAGGCAGCTGAAAAGCAGCTTTTATCACATCTGCCTGTGATTTTTGCCAAAATACAATGAAAATTAACATTTCACTGGCTGCTAAAAAAAAAACCCAAAACAAAACAAACAAAAAAACCCACAAAAAGCCCACACAAAACAAAACAACAACAACAAAAAACACACAAAAACCAAACCAAAACCCAACAACCCCAGAAAAACGATCCACAAAAGCACTGCAAAAACAGCACTAGTGGCATTCATTCAAACATCAGTGTAAGGTAACATAATGCAGTATGTTTATGTATATTTAGATACTGTTCTCACCCTCTTTGATGACTGAGAATATTTGCTAATTGCTTGTACTCCCACAATCCTCCTTCCTTCTGCTGAGACTCTCCATCAGTAGCTGCATAATCATCAGGCTTTGAARTCAGTTGTGGTTTGCTAACAGAGCAATTAGTTGAAGCACCAYGAGCCAAAGGTGATAGATGTATTCCTTTTTTTTTTGTGACATATAAATGGCATTTATCATGGACTTGAAAAAGATTAAAAATATACACAAGGATTTGCTACATGCTTGTTTCTTTTTCTGCCTCAACAAGGTGAATGAATGGCAGCAATTAWTTTTTGAAAAGAGGGTTGTCAGATCCCAGAATCTTGACCTACAAGACATGTCATGTGACATCAAGAAACCATGTCTGAACTGCTGAAATGATATTTACCTGACTGAATTTGGTAATTTTATATTGGAGCCATCTATCTGGACTTCCATTTTTGTCAGTGCAAAGAAATAGATTAATTGCTGCTTTAAAGTGCTTTATTTAAAGTACATATGCAATGGTGCACGGCCATTCTGAGATAATTGATATTTATGATATTAATCAAAATAGACAAAGTCATTGTATTAGTTGGACCTCAAACCAAATTGATCTTGCCTGGGTATCTGGATATAGGAACAATATTGAGTATTTCTGGGTAATAGCAAAAAAAKCTGGTTAAAAGATAATTTCTCAGAATTTTTACTGTTACCTGTTGCCTTGCAAAAACATAGACACACTTCAACATTTTGGGAAGCTTTGAATATGATTTTATTTCTTTTTCAAATCCATAGACTTCAAAATAATCTCCGCACAAAGTCTTGTAGCTACAGCAGTTGTATGACAAGAGTCCTTTTAAGGTTGTTGCATTGATCTGCTGAATGAGCTCGTCAAGGCACCTTTACAGATACTTCCACAGTATGTGCTTCTCTTTTTAATGTCTAGCAAAGAAAAGGGAGAGAAATAATAGCATTCAATAAAATTACACTTGTTTGTATTAAGAATTACCCATTTGAAATGAATGACAAGAATAAAACATAACCAAAACAACATAATTATGCCCTGATAACCCAGTTGTGTTTTATTAATAAAAAAGCCTTTAAAARAGAGAGCAAAGCAAATTCATGTTTCCACCTCCATCCACATTTCATTTTTATCTTGTGTGAAGTTTCAGATTCCTTTAAAGCAGATGACAGCAATCTGAAGAATCACCTTTGTTGGAGAGTAGAGGAAAAATAGAGAAAGTGAAAAAATAGTATGCATATTGCTATCATGTGATATTCAGTTCAAACAGAACTCTAGAGTTCTGCCCAAAAAAAACACCTCTTTACTGAAATGATTTATGACATGCACTGAGCCACAGATGCATAGTTAAAGTAACAAATCTGYCTTGTAAATGTGTTCTACTGCATCTACTACAGCTTGGACAATGCAAACTGRATTTGTTTCTGTAGAAAGAAATGTTTATTAAAGTGCAGCATCTTACACAAATAGCCTAGAGACACAGGCTGCATTTTATCTGACACAGAACACTTCTGGTGTGAATTTTATCTTGAATTTGCAATTAAAAAATCTGGTCAGTGTACATTTAGTATTTRTAATCATGGAAAGCTATTTTATCATGTGAGAAGAAACGTGGTACTGCTGTGTGAACTGTGGTGTAGTTTTAAGGTATTTTTCCTTTTCTTCAATAAACAATATGAAAGTATTCCCTTTCTTCCCCCTCCCCATTAAAAGTTCTAAATACAATGAAATAGCAGTGGAGGTGGGTATATCATTGGAGCTGTAGTATAAATGGACTCTCTGTCCCATGGAGAAGGTGGAGTAGAATGCAAGAGGCCATGGTACTAGGGCAGAGAAAAGTGAAATCTGGGAAGAGTCTTGAGAGGAGGGATTCAGCTGGGTGCATTTGTTGTAAGAAAGACTGAAATTGCACTGAAGTTCATGACCAGGAAAAAAAAAATTGTCCTGAAATTTTACTTTTTATTGTAAAGTTGGAGGTTTTGTTGTTTTTCCTAAAAGCAGGGGAATTTCTCTTCACACGACTTACCTGAAGAATAAATGTTGTACTTTAWATGAAAGTTACCACTGCATAATTTCGGTACATAAAATTTCCTCATATYATTCAAGCCTAGCAAACAGGTTGATTTAACACAGGAGTTAAATCAAGCTTTATTCCATAAATTTGTACAAGTATGATTTGTGTTCAGTCAAGTGACAAAGTATGGCAAGATATTTAAGGCCACCATGACTTGTAGCAATCAGTCTACATAAAACAAAACAGAAATCTCTTGCCTAATCAAAGGTACATGTGTAATCACGGAGTAAAGACATCCAAAGATGGAAACAACAATCTCTGTTAAATTAGGCAGAGAAYTCTTCTCTCTCCAGTGTGTTTTTGCTACATGTAGTARCCCTACACTGACTTTGCCACATACCTTCTGAGACACTGTACTGGTTTGAAAGTAAAACCAGTGAGAGACTCCAAGTCAGAAATACAACTCAGTAGGAAAACAACAAAATAAATGCAATAGCAAAAAAAGAAAAGAGCCCTGGCCGAGTCAGAATACAAACTGACACCCTGTTTGTTAGGATGGTGGTAGCAGTCCAGATGAAGTGATCTTGTTGAAACAGTCTAAAAGAAAGGTCTGGCAGCTCCTGTCCTCTGGGAGTCCAGTCAGTGAGGGCTTGTGCTATCCTAAAGCCCAGATTATATCCAGGTGGGAATGCTTGGCTCCTCCCCATGGGCAGAGCATCTCACAATGGGCTGATGTCATTCTATGACATCTCTTTTAGTAGAGCGCTTATTTGCAGAGTAATCCTAGAGGAATTCCCTCCCACTTTCACTTAGCAACAGGTGTGTGTTTATATATATATATTTGGCATTAGAATACATAGAATTTATCTTTTGAAACTCCATCTGCTTATGTGGGAACAAACTAGAACATGTAAACATGTAAACATCTCTGTGAAGATATATTTCTTTCAAAATGCAGTTTAGAATTTTTCTTAACAGTCTGAAGTTTTGCTTTGATCTATTTTGTCATATCTAAATATGTTTTAACAGACAAATTTATTGTCCAGTATTTGAAAAACTGCAGAAGTACCTATTTTACCAGTGTGCATCTATAGTTACTTTTACATCAAATAATGGTTTAGAAAAGGAGTGCATTTTCAAGAAAAAACCCATTATTTTTATTACATTTTTCTTTTTTTATTATCACAGACCAGTATTAGAGCACACATAATGGATTCCTCTAGTGTAAAACCAAATCCAAATACTTGTTCCAAAAACTTTGTTAAGGCAAGTAATCATATGGAAAAGATTGTTTCTACATTTGTGTTTCTAACCAAATTTAAGAGATGTACAATTTAAGAATGGCAAAGATTTTCTGAAAGACAGAGATTTGGTGTTTGTAGCAGAGGGAGAGGACAGAGAAATGTTCAATGGAAACATAAAAGGGGGTCTAAATCTCCAAAGATATTGAATATAAGCTTTTCACAATCATATATATTCACAAGTATATTGATTTCTGTAAGAAAATCTTTAAGTAAGGAATTGGGAGACAATTGTCTGAATTTGATAGATTGTCTGAAAAATCAATGTAATTTTCAGAAATTTCTTGAGCTTCATTTCCAGACACCCCTTAGCAACACTGAAAGTGGTTCTTAAGGAAATTTCCTGTTGTTCAGCTACTGACAAACCACAGATATAAATGATCCAAAATAATTTAATCAAAATAAATTATGTAGCCTACCCAGTTTATTGAGACTTCCATAAAACTCTAGACAGTTATTTATCAAGTCTGTAGCTAATGCTTTTGAATTGCACATATAAATTGCCTCCAGAATTGGTGTGAATACATTATATGTATATATATTTATATATATACATTGTGAAGGGCTAGAACACTATTGTTGTAGACAAGGTATGTCAGATTCTTCAGGGTATGCTTATGATTCAAGACAAAGTCTGAGAGTAGAAGAAAACATTTTTCATCTTCTCTGAATTAGTGCCTTTTCTCTGAAAGACCAAGATGGTGTTTGAGGAAAATTTGAAGTAGAAAGTGTTCCTTTATGTTTCCAATGTGCATGCTTGCTATCAAGAAACAAACTGCTGGAGCTCACAAAGAAAACAGACAGGTCAGTTTCCCCATGTTGTCAAGCTAATTTCTGCTTTGCTCAGTGATTGCATTTAGTGTAGGAATTATACTCTATTAATATCTGATTTTTCTCCTTAGGTATTATAAATCCACCACATTATCAATCAGTGGCTGTTAGCTGTTAGAGGTGTATTACTGAATATCTGGCTTTATCCAGGGGCATACAAATATCTCACAGCATTTTACAGAGTTCATGGTATTTGTTCACGCTAGTGCTAAGTACAGTATTGAATATGCTAGTTTAAAAAATTTTCATGACATCTTTTGAAATGGTAAAGTCTGGCTTCCAAAAACTTTAAATTAAATATTTTAATTTATGCATATGTGTTTCAGATTGTATATGTTACACTCATGATTTATATAGTTTTCTCAGAAATTTGGACACTTTTAAAGGACTACAATGTCAAAAATTGCCATTTCCACATTGGCAATAAGATGTAAGGTGGAAGCTGGGCCCGGATAAATATCAAAAAAATCCTTTAAATATGTTAGGAACTGGAAGTATGAGAATTATACTGATCTACTGTGTACAGAAGTAGAGGCTTGAGGCCACACACCCATTTGTATTTTAAAAAGTTAAATGCCACTTATCTCCTATTTTWGTTTCCTTCTGTTCAAAACTGTGGTCAGCCTCCTTATCTAGATGACATCTAACACTGCAGAAGACCAAAAGTCAGACATATGTCACAATTTTTGCCAATAAAATTCCTTCAGAGGTGTCTCATTCTTGCCCTGTCCCTGTCAGGATCTACACCCTCCCTGTTCCTTGGTCTACCTTTCCTGAAAGCCTAATCAGCACTCAGCCTGGAGACAACCTTTACTGATCACAGGAGCATCTGCCAGCACCAGATCCATGCCCTGGCTGAGGAGTTAAAAGGTCATCCAAATCCTACAGCTCCAGCYCCTGCTGCCCATCAGGGCAGCGAGATTCCAGTGCTCTGTTGAAGTTGTCTCACTTTGCACAAAAAAAAAAAAATCTAAATTTCTTCTGGATAAGAAAGGAAATGGAAAGTTGATTCATGGAGGCAGCAGTATGGTGGAGAGACAATTGTGTTTCACAGACTGAATTTACCTTTTATATCTAAATTGCCCTCATGCTCTAAATAAAAATTGGCAGAATATTTATATGTATAGAGGGAGGTATTTACATGAGATTAAAATGTAGTGCAGTAACTGGCATTCCAAGCTTCAATCTTGAGTGGTTTTTTAACTTACAATCCTTACAATGATGATGGGCAATTTGAAACAATAAGATAAAATGCATTTTTTTCTGAGCAAGTTCTTGCCAAATCTTTTTTTTTAATTGTGATTGGGCCAAAAAACAACTGTCAAGAAAAAAAGATTATATAATTTAATTGAACACTCACAAAGTCTTAGAAATACCTSTGGTGAGTTTATTAAATAAATTTAGGAAGTGGAGAAGAAAACCAAAGTGCAGCCATAAAGACAAGGAAGAGACAAAATATAAAGCAAAGAYAGATTATCTTCTTTAAAATGGTAGAGTACTGACAGAAGGATGACAATCTTCATGACATCTACAAGTGTTTGAGTTAGCTGAGATAAAGACTGTGAAGAACTTGAAAAGCAGTGGAAGGTGCAAAAGATATAATTTWAAAAATTCACACAGTGTTTTGGCATTCTTTTTCAAAATTGTATTTTTTTAAACAGAACCTTGTATTATGTCCAAAAATCCATTTGTTATTAGATGCATTTTTCAGTACCTSTTTGTTGACATCAATGTAATTATTCTAGGAGTTCATGTGGCATGCTGGAGAACATCTTATTTAAGAACCATCAGGAAGGAAAGGCATGTAAGCAGATCWAAAATTGTCTGCAACTAACAAAAGATGCATTTATCATCAATGAACTCTACTTTTAGTTGCTCTCCCTACATTAACRTAATGCTTTATTTGGCTTCCAAATAAATGTACACAAAGTTGTCTCAGAGATAGGAAGGATTATGTGTAAAGAGCTACTATACGGCTGACATAACAGTCTTTATGTGCTTAATTAGGWCATGTATAGACAGTTAATAATTTGGATTTGGAAATATTCATGCTTATTAAAAGAACATTACACAKGCAATTTTTAAAGTTTTGTTTATAATGGCTTTTGTCCCAAGAACTCAAGACATTTTTCTGAGGCAAATGACTCTAATTTCTTATTTCTGAATCAGAATGGCTCCTATTYCATTGCTATTTGAAGATGAAGGTCCCCTGTCAGTAACATCTGAGGAACATACTGTGAATAACTTCCCTCACGTGTATGGGCAGCCTGAAATGAACCACTGGCTCCTGAGTGTCTGAGCTTGTGACAACCAGTCAACAAATCACAGAATATTCACAGATGCACATCAGTGGTTCTGCATATGGTTCACAGTTTAGCCAGCAAGCCAAGGGCCTGGGTTGTCTGCTGGCTCAGGAGTCCAGCTCACCATGAGGAGAATGGATGAAAGAATGGGAAGGTGAGGAACTGCAGAGACTCCCAGGGGATAYCCACTGGACTGCCACACCAGGCAAGGGGCTTCTTCCATCCAGACAGCAACTTCATTTAAGAAAGAATACAGCAACTGGATCTAAGCCATTTCTCTTTCACTGTGAGACATCTGAGGTTCTGAGGATCTTTGTTGTGGATCCATTGTGTTGTGTGTCTGAAATATGTATGATATTCCCCTGATCAATAACTAGTGATGCAGAATACAGCCTTTAGCTGAGAGAGGAGGAACTATGCTGGTGTTATTCTGTTTATGYATATTTGTACATGTTTCTTGCAAGCTCAGGACAGAATTTTGAGACATCTTCTGTGAACTCTAAAGCTTAACTGCTGCGAGCACTTTCTGGTACAGCAAATCAGAATATAATTTTGTGATTGACAGGAGGGAGTTCTGACTCCCTRACCCTTATTGCAAAGATTTTAAAAAGACTGCAAGTCTTTAGTGGAAAAATGTCAGTGCCATGTACTGTTTCATCTCCCTTCAGAGGTGAGAAGTAGTGTAACCTTCCATTTTTTAAAGTGTAATGCATTTTGGAGAGTGACATGCAGACTACCTGACAGCATGGGCTTGAAAGGATTCATTGACCCTTTTACTTCTGTTTTAACTAGATGTAACTTTAATATCTCAATGTTGTCAGAATATTTTGCAGWTTTCAAGCATTAACAGAAGGAGTTCAAAAGGGCCATGAAATGAGACACTGAATCCAGCACACCTGTCTTGGTTGCCAATCCCAAGGTTCCAAAGCCAGCCAAGGTTCAGATTTACCTTAGAGATCTCTAGTTCAAATTTCAGGGAAATTTATATCTGTATATGCTCACAGGAGAATAGTTCCTCAGGATGCTGTCCATTGAGAAGATTGCAGCAAAAGCAACATAAATAATTTTCTCCTTCATACCTTTTTCTTTCAGAATGGTTCATATATGTGAGAAAAAATGTGTATACTGGTCTTAAGCTGATTTCTGCAGTCCTGGCTCTGTGATTAAAATACCTTTTTCATTTGACAGTTATGAACGTCAGGGCCACTAAATTAAAACACATTTTATGAAATGCAATTGATAAAGAATTATGAGTAATAGTCTRTGTCTTGGTGGGGCAGTACCCCCAAACTGACTGTGAGAGGTTAATGTGCTGTGTCTCTGGTGATAAGGAAACCACATGGCACTTCTCTCACCTAAACAATGAAATTTTTCTCTCTGCTGTGAAGAGGTCAAGGAAAATGGCAAGAAATCAAATGTGCAGTGGATAATAATCAGAATTAGTAGAGGAGTTGGAAAAAAAATTATAGGTTACTTGCCACTGTTAATTGTAGGTTTTGAACCTTTTGTTATAATTCCAGACATCTGTGTAAGAAGAACCACTAATTAACCTCAATCAGTACCAAACCATGAACATGTGTATTACATACTGTTTGTTGATAATAGGCCAGGCTGTGCTAGGAAAGGAACAGGTTCCATTAGAATGTCACTGAAAAGAAAGAAAGGTGGATACATAAAGCATGACATTCTTATAGAGATGGCCTGAACTGTTCCCTTCTTTTGCAAAAACATGAATACACTTTTGGTGTTTGGGTTGTAGTCCAATTACTGTACTGATCAATGCACACTTTCTGGCTTGATAGATAATCATCWTTATGTTTAAAATTGTTTATTCCAGCCTTGTAAAACTGTCACTCCTCCACTCAAAGAATTTTAATTTTTTTTTTTCAGCTCTCAGACAAGAAACAGTGTGGGAACTGTGCTTGTGCTGGAAGTAGCTGCTCCCAAGCTGATGGGTGAGGGGCCTWTGGCAGCCACAGTCAGATGCTGTGAAATTGCATCCAGCTCTTCTCATGTTTTGCCATTGCCAGTGGCTAGGGATGATCTTTACAAGCAGATGTCACTGCAGTGGTAGGATAACAAGGTGTGTTTGCATGAAGTAACCTCTGACTGCAGTGAAAGTAGGGGACAAGGTTTCCCATTGTGCAGACTCTCACTTGTTGAACTGAAGAGAATCACATATTTCTTTTGACTGTATGGTTTTATTTGACATTTCCGAGCAATCAAAAAAATACTAAAGCATGTGCAGACCTAGATTTATGAAAGCTTTACACAAGCTATGAAAACTTAAAAATTAGAGTGTGTTACTATTTAATTACCTTGAACCTACTTCTTAAATCTTAAGACTTCATATTATTATTTTAAAATTTATAAWTATTATGTTAAGATTAAATATTATTAGGCCTTAACTAGTATGAACAAAATGTTTTATATTAAAATTATTTTATCGKAAAACTCAGTTATTTAACTTCATTTTAGTTTAAACATGTTTAGAAATTCTTATCTTTCTTGTGATGTGTATAGGAAAGGACTGAAAATAGTATAATTTATCTGTTTCTAACAACAGAGCATACCAAGACATTTTGGTTTCTTACTCATGTTTTAATGCCCCAGTGTCCACTGTTTATCACAGGAACTTTGAGATTTCTAAGAACTTCTTTGGACGTGACCTTTTTATTTTGTGTCTATTTAAATGCAGATAAACTCTCCAGGATGTTTTACAGTTTTTTGAAGGTACTTCCAAGAGACAGACCAATCCTCCCAGTATTCACTACGAATGAGACTCAGACATATACAATTAAAACAGCCAAATAAATATGACTAAAAAGAAAAATCATATAGATAGATCACCAGCTGAAGTATCAGGGTGCATTAGGGCAACACTCCCCAAAMCAATAATTTTGGGGCTATTTTTAKTTTAGAGTTAATTCTGAGCTCATTTACTTYAGATATGTGCTSACTTSAATTAATTTTATAGGCCTAAAAACTATGTACTTAGAGAATCCCATTCAGAGGTGTATCAAGGGAAGCAGCAGCAATAGTATAAAGAAGAAAATGAATTCCTGTCTAGACAGCCAGCAACATGCACCCCGTTTGTCTTCTGTATCTGCAAATTAACCCCTGAACCATTTGAAGTTGTCAGTTCCTGCTGCAAATGACCTGGCTCATTTGAGTTACTGATGTGAAAGCTCTGGCTGTGGGCTGTGGTTTGTTGCAAGTGTGTACAATTTCATAGCAGACATCTTTTCAGGAAATGGAAGATGATGAATGAGATCTCTTTTCTAGGATCTGGTGACTGGGTTGGCCACCAGACTCTGTCTTGTTTTGTTCAGGAGTAGATCAGTGGAATTCGAGGGAAACTGAGGGGGGCTCTTTTTATCCAGCAGACACCAGTGTTGGTGTTGCACAGTGCTTTGTTCTGGAGAAAGCTTACAATTTCAAGTTTGCTGYCTTTCACTTCTAGGAGTACAGTCTGCCTTTCATTTTGTATTCAGCCTGACACACAAACACAACACAAACCCAGGCTCCTGTGGCAGTACCGTTTGCTTTTTTACCCCAAAATGCTGTTAGCCTCACAGCCTCATGCTGGAGGATTCAGGAAACATTATCTGATCTGCAAAGCTGGGATGTGTAGGAARTGATTGCCACTGAAATGTGAAGTTTCCGTTTCCAGCCACTGCTTCAGAGTTTTCAGTTGATAACCCTATGCTAGGGAACACATAAATCTCATTAGATAACTCTAGTAGAAAACAGTGATATAGGTGGCCAGTAAACAATTGCTGATAATGCACATGCAGAAAGCTAAACAGTCMATTGATGAGTTCAGCATCTGTGCCTGATAAAAGCACTGATAAAAGCCTGATAAGAGTCTCATACTGCAATGCAAGAGTCCTGATGAAATCATATTGGTACTGTGTAAAAAATATTCAGAGGAATATCTTCTGCAATGGAGAGTATGAACAGATGGAGATGAGCTGGGGTAATCCACACCAGTTATTTTATTGGCCAGTGACTTGGAGTTTCCCTTTCCCTTTCCCTTTCCCTTTCCCTTTCCCTTTCCCTTTCCCTTTCCCTTTCCCTTTCCCTTCTTTCCCTTGGCTTATTACACAACAATGCTTTTTGCTGAATATACTCATGACCCAGGAATAACTCCTTGTCCTGGTTTAATAAGTGTTTTTGAAGACACTCATTTTATCTTAGTTGACTCTAAAAACTGTGAATACAATAAACTCAAAGACATTGCCTCATAAAAAAAGGAAATAAGTACATATGTGYTTTCCAATACTAATAAGAAACATTGCTGTGACAAAATAGAGCAATTTAGGCACATACCAATATGAAATATCAGGATTCTCTATTAGCTTTTAACATAGTCAATATCAAGTGAGATGGCACAGCTGTATTTTCTTATAGATTTTTTWATAGATTGAACMATTAATTGTCATTTAACAGGACATMTAATTTGTAAAYATCACTGGATATTATAGAGCTTAAATGATACAAATTTAATTCTTTTACATTCTTGTGCACTAATTATAAGACCTTTTATGATTTTTTTTGCTGTTGTTGTTGTGGTCCTAAACTTGATCCTACTGGTTTTATTTTTCTGTCCTCTATCCTACACTGAAAGAAGAGCTACTCCATAACGCCAGGCAGCTGCCATTTGACTGAAAAAAAAAAAAAAAATCTGTGATCCCTCTTAACATATTATCTCCCCAAAMGATGTTAAAATGCATGAAAAATGAATCCAGTTAGGAATGGAAGGTTTGATGATGTTGTCCATAGTGATCCAGAAGGGGGCTGAGGATTTCAGAACAAAAGGCCAAGGTGCGCTTTTTAGTCTCATTAAATTTTATCTGATGACTAATTATCCATGATGGGTTTCAGAGGATCAAGGAGAGGTTTTGTACAGGAGAGGCAGTGATATAAATTTTTCAAGTACAAACAAACTCTGAGGTTGAAAATATGCTTGTGCAAAAAGTAACCCTTGCAAAACTTTTCAGGATGGTATTCTAAATATATTATATTATTTTTGAGCTGAAGAAATAAATTAAAATTCAAAAGACTARCTCCTTATAACTCTTAGCATCTCAATATTGATATTAACAAAGTTTGCTTTCAAAGTTATAGGTTTCTGTTATTAAGTCATATATCAGACATTACCTTATGTTTTTTTCCTGTCACTTTAATTTCTGATTAACTTTAACAAAGAACTGGGTCCATCTTTCCAGGAGAGTCACTTTATCTATTATTGCTATCCACATTACARTTGAATTAATTAGCATTCTCATCACAAAACCCAAGTTCATTATCTGATAAGAATACAATTTCTTCAGATGCATTCTGAGGTATTTGATTTGTCTTATTTATGTTCTCAGTAGGCAACTTTTTTTCACTTGGTAGAGATGAGTATAAGTAAGTTGTGATTCTGCTCATTAYTTTCCCCTGATTGAGATTTTATTTCTGTCCTTTGTTACGTGGAATCCTTATTTGTTTTTTTTCTCCCTTTGTCTAATTGSTTTGTGACTCCTGAGATACAATATGCTTTCCATTCTTGAGTATGAAAAACAGGTTCTAATTTTTTTTAACATTGTTTATATTCAGCAATATATTAAATTGAGAAGCTTATCTGGATTATAAAGTTAACAAAAAATTAACTCATTTAAATATGAATTTGCTGGGATGTGTTTAGTACTGAAATCATGACGGCCATACTAATAAATATGTACAGACAGCTTAATTGGAGGGGGACAGGTTTTGCATTTAGTCTTAGCTTTTCCTCTAACGAAAGATGTACTTTTTCCTCTGTTAATCTGAAAAATTTTATCCCATTTCTATTCAGTTTAGTACTACTCCATTCAGGTACATGCTGCAGATTTAGCCAGACCTTCATTAATATGCAAATATATGTCTCCAAAAAGAAAACAGATTCTATTTAGAGTAGATTTTAGRTCATTAAAATTCCTCAATAAACATCTCTATTTTCTGAATCACTCAACAGTATTTTCTTAGTAGCCTATGCAGTCTTTTGGTCAGAGCTAGTAAAAATTTTTGGATTATTTTTGTCAGAGGTAGAAGTGCCCTRAAGGAATCCTTTGCCATCCCACAGCCAGGCCAATGAAATACTAAAAAGCATCAAGTTGTTAAAGGAGTGAGCTTAACACAATTATCCTGCATCTTATTTCCCTATTTTACTTAGAGAGATCCATTCTTTATTCAGTAATTCTTATGACAGTGTTCAGTGCAATTGTGAGACAACTGAGAGTACTTGAAAGAACCTCAAGGGTCCTGACACAGGAAGCAGGCATGCTACAGGAGGCCTGGGATGATTTCCAGAGGCAGCTGGAGGCCAGGTAGACCTCCAAAAACATTCAGTGGTGCTGTATTTCTTATTTTAAGGAAAGTGAGTTGAACCCARGGTATGATACAGCTTTGTCTTCCAAGATCTGGAAGCAAAAAGTGGAAACTCCAGGGACTCTCCTAGAGATATCCAGATAAAAATATGTTCAGTTTATGGGACCAGAAGTGACACAAATGAAAATGTAATGTTTATRGTGTGGACATCAGATCCTTGGCACCTGTTTTCTCCAGTTCTGCAGATCCATCCTTTCCATTATGCATGGMTTTCTTTCCATTTGATGTAGCCATGGCATCTAAACTATTGTTGCAGTTAGTGGAGATCCTGTGAAGAAAAATCATCCAGATCCTAGTTCAACTGTCTTAGATGAAAAAAAAATGTTACTTGTTGGTTGACAGTATAATTCAATAATTTGTTCAGTGACAATGTCCTGGTTTTGTATCGCTATCATTAGTGATACCCTTGTTCAGGTATTGCATCCAGATGGCATCAGAAGGATGGAACCAGATGTTCTCAGTGGTGCTCAGCAACAGGACAAGAGACAATGGGCAGAAGCTGGAACACARGAAGCTCCACCTGAACAAGAGGAAGAACTTCTTTCCTGTGGAGGTGACTGTGGTGTCTTTCTCCATGGAGGTATTCAAGAACCGTCTAGACACAAGAACCGTGCCGTGTGCTCTGGAATGGCACATCCAACAGGGAGGTTSGGCCAGATGACCCCGCTGTGGTCCCTTCCAACCTGACCAGTTCTGTGATTCTGTGAATAACAAATTCTTAAAGGCCTTTCTGTGAGTTTCCTTCTAAGTTATTTTATACTGACAAGATACAGCCAGTTTGATTTAATGGCAAGCACCCAGCTCGACCAGACCAGCCAGGGTGGCAGCTGAATAGGGACGGGCACAACAAAGGTTGTCTGAAAAACAATTCTAATAAAGGAGCCAACAAAAGAATAAGCCATACACTGTAKGGGACCACCTTAAAAGACCCTGTAATGGGGWAAACAATATATAGACTGTGTYACAGTGTTACAGGAGGCAATGAACCAATGAACAACTMCATTACCATATAGGTAAAATGTTACCAACCAATCATTAACAACAACTCAGAACATTATCTTGCATGGATCAATTACATTAMCATAAGTGTTCCCACAGTTCTATTCTCCTCTCCATATCTAAGCAGCTGTTTCCCTTCCTARCATYCCATCTCCCATGGCCTTAGATCAATGCCCACTTCATTGCTGACCAGGGCCAACCCGCTCCCAGTCCCTGGTCGCCCAACTCCCACAGCAGTATAGCTAAATCCTTTTAAAATTGATTGCTAAAAAAAAAAAAAAAACAAAGTTTTGAGTGTTTCTGTACTGCAAACCTTGTTTATTATTTTCTTTGCCTGTTAAATTTGAGCCATAAGTAACCTTTTCCCTTTGAGGTGAATTCAATGCATAAAGAACTTCACGATTTCTTAGTTAACCTCTGCTTAGTGGGACTCACTGTGACCTGGAATGCAGTTGCATAGAAAGAGTATTCCTGAATAATATATTTACATTTGTACAGTGTGTAGTTAAATGTTGCCAAACTGAAAGAGGTACCCAGACCTTAGTGGCCATGAAATTCTGAAACACTGTATTTTAGGAAAAAATGGGTGCAGTGGGCAGAACTGATGAGTTTAAATGATAGCAAATGAAATGGTGGAAGARCAAAAGGAAAAAGGCCATTGAGTCATTCAGTCAATAGAATATTTAACACAGAAATTACCATTTACCTAAAGAGATGAAATTTTCAGTCCAGCAGCTCCCTCATTGCATTTACAAGTCAACATTCCTGTTTTATAGTCACACCTGGGGTTCCAAAGAGCTTTGTTACCCAGCAGTTATGCTGTTGACAGTTTTCACAGTGTGCTGGCCAGCCAATACCTCCTCCCCCCAGAGAGAGGGATTCCTCCCATACCAACCTCTGAAGGCTCATATGTCAGAAACAAGGCAATGAGGGGTCAGAGAGGCTTCCAAGGCTTCAGCTTTTACTGGGCTCTGCATAGGACCAGAATGCATATACAGATATGCATTGCAGATAGCAACTGGGAAGTGTTTAGAAATCCTGGAGTATTGACATCACAAAGGGTTTGTTTGCCTTATTATTGTAACCCCAAAGAGTAGATTTTGCAGTGATTGTCTCTCTTTGTGCAGGTAAGGTAATTTTTTCAATTCAAGTTCAGCCCATCTCAGATAGGCCAGACCAACTTTCTTTACCCAAGAGAAGAGGCTCAGCTTTCCTGATCAGCTGTGTATTTCCTTCAAATAGAACTGGAGATCTAGAATKTGAGGGTTTCCTGTCAAGATGCTAGAAAATCTGACTAATTTTGATTGCATCWGGACTACAGCTGAATAATCTTAGAGTATCTTTAAGGAATACTTCATGATCTTGATCTTCAGCTTTCTCAGCTTTTGATGCTCAATGCAGCATAGCTTTGACCACAAGTTTCCTGCATTTCCTTCAAGAGCTTCTTGACATTCATCAAGTCTTTTAACATTGTCATCTRAAGTGGTTCTCAGGCTGTGTTTGGTATGAGTGTTTTATTTACAGAATGGACTGAATTTGTAGAGCAGAAAGAATTGCACTCCAAGTGAAAAAGAGGGGGAAAATTAAAAGCAACCACTAAGATTGCCTCTTTAGTACTGAAAGGAGGCATCATTTCTATAGGCATGCTACAATTTGAGTAGGTCAGTAACTGAAAATAGATCACAGGCAGGGGAAATATTTCCTCTTTGCAGGCACTRTAATAGCTTCAAAAGAGCTAAACAGCTGCTGTAAGCATAGTGCTTACCTGTTTAAATCTCCATTAAGCAGCAGTATTGTTTTTSTTTTGCAAYACCTAGATGATGATRAAAAAAGTTYTCGAGKTAATTATGACTAWATTGYAGCATTGTCTATATCATAAGTTAAATTTGGAGATTGSGASATTAATTATGGTGTTTGTGTAACAAAGAAATGGATGCTCTTACAGCCTCATTCTGACATGCTTTTGGTCTGTAAAGATTTTCCTGTCCCACATTAAACGGACAAAAAGCAATAACTTTGCTGACAAGGAATTGAACTAAATCTAATAGGGAATAGTTCTTTCCCTTGTCACACTATATTGTTGGTTTGAGCAATAATCTGCTGACCTCAATTATGCCTGAGCTATGACCTTCTCATTACTGCCATGTCTACAGCTGTGAGATGGACAGAAATCTTAGCTGTGGATCACTTAATACATATTCAGCAAATCACACACGTTTCAGCACACATCCCACGTCTTTTAGTGACACTACTGTTAAAGTAGATAATAACACAGCACCTAAAGTGCTCTTGCTTTGAGGGCCTTGGAGACAGTTTTAATAGGCARCAATTTATTGGACTTATTCTTCAATATACTCTCTTTTGCTCTTCTTTAAAAATACCACTTTCTGTGATGCATAAGCATCTTTGTCTGCTCATCCCTCCTAATAAAGAATCACTGCTGAATTTCAGATATGATCTTTTTTTTTCCCATTTCTCTACGCCTCTTCCTAGTCCATTCTCTCATCTCAATTAAGAGTCAAATCTGCATTCTATTTAAACCATAATAGGTTAGGAATTCAGCATGATTAATTATTAACAAGACTTGGTCATAGAAAATTAACTTGCTGGGTTTATTTGTCATTTGTACAGATTCTTCCTTCTCTCTTGGCTGTGTGACAGATGGGACACTAATAATGAAAGTGTTCTATAAACAGATCCTAAAATGCAAGGTATTCTTGTTTAAAAAATCAGAGAGTTAAGATATGAATATAATATGAAACAGAACAATTTCAAACTTCAATGTAGCACATAGTTTCCTAGTGGAAAATGTATGTGAGCAGCTTACCCACAGCCCCATCCTTTCAATATTTATTTTCAATAGTTCACTTTGGCAAGGCAGGGCTTAAAGAATAAAAACAAAGCAGAGCAAATGAAATATAAGAAGTTATATAACCACAAGTACAGGAACACATTTAATGAAGATGTAATTTAAACAAGAAAACTTATGGAAACTCCCAGTGTGAATTCAGGGAAAGATCTCCATGGACTTTCACAAAAGTTTAAAAGGGCAGCAGTTATGCAGCTCTTCTAACTCTGTCTTTCTGACATGAATTGCAACCTGCCTTGTTGGACATCATTCATTAGAAAGCAAAAAGATSTTTTTTAAGACTTCTGTTCTTATAACAAATTTTGACCAAGTAGTAGATTCAAAATTTCAGAAGAAATACACAAGGTGGCAACGCAATTTCCTTATCAGTGCATTTTTGGAACATGCTAATCAATTGTACRTGATCAAGAAGTGAGAGCACTGAGTATCTTTTATTGTCTGTCTTTGCTGGAAATTTGACTCAGGTCAGTTATTTGAAAATGAAACAAAACAAAACAAAACAAAACCAAACCAACCCAAAGAAACCAAACTCAAACAGCAAAAAAGCCGAATAGATTGATTTGAAAATATTCTGATTTTCAGGCAAAACTTAGGCATATAATTTTAACAGAACCCAGAAATGTTGTGAAGGAATTTGTAGCTTTATTGTAAACATGTTTTTTTAGGACAATTGGAAATCAGTGCTATGGATGTGGTACCATGCAAAATATGTATTAGTAAAATATTACCTATTGCTGAAAAAAGCAGAAACCTGAGACTCTACAAGGCCATGTCACACTCTAATTCTCTAATCTACACTGAAAGAGACCACTGTGCACCCTTAACAAGTCCTGGCTTAACAACAGTGCTTACAACAGATCCATACAATACTCTGTAATAAARAATCCCTCCAGAAGGAATCAGTCAGGAAAAAGGCTGATGTTACAGCAGTCTGGCTATGTGCAGCTAATGGCTCAGAGCAAACCTTCTGGGAAGCTTGTTCTAGTATCAAAGTCTTAGTAGAGCAYGACCTTGAGTGGAGAGGCAGGCAATTTGTGAGGAACTTTGGGTGTGAATGCTTGCTCAGCAATACTTTGAAAAGATCCACACGTGCAGGTCATACTGTTTGAAACCCGCAGAACAATAGGGAGCCTATATTCAAGCAGAAATATCCTTATGTTTCAACCTAAAAAACAGAAATACTACACAATGTGCTGCTATTTTTACCATTTAGGATTTTTCAGGTTGTTCTTGTTTAAAACCTACAATTCATATAAATCCTGCCATTTCACAAGGAAGCCCTAATTTTTTKCTTATGTTTGTATTGTCTTCTGTAATGGATAAATATTAATCTCCAGTGGAAYGCCTGCTGGATTTGTATAAGATACCCAGGAGAAAATTTACAAAAGCTAAGGAAGAGTCAACAATTTGCTATTTAAGATTTATCTTTTTAAAATGCYATAAGACTTGCTCAGACATTGAAAAGAAATTTTTAAACACTTGAGAAAGATCTTCCTGTTTTGTCATAATATTTCAGTTTTAGGTACTCTAAGATACAATTCCACGGCCGAGAGATACTCATGGATTTTTTTTTAAGATGTCCTTGCAGATCTTAACATTTGCAGCATCCCTATTGCCCAGAAAGAAACCAACCAAAGTCCCAAGCTTTGGGGTTCATAATGATAGTGAAAATGCTATTGGAGCATCTTGTTTACATGGGCTTGAAAGATACCTTTTGACTACATCACACATCACATAAATAGCCATAGTATTGYGCAAATGAAGACCAGAAATACTGCTGAATGATGCAGTTTACAAAGCTTAGTTTTCTTTGTAAGTCTTAAATAGTGACACTTCCTGCATGCTGTTCTTGAAATATTGACCATCAGGCACTGATCCTAATTTTCTATCTAATCAGGGTAGAGAAACCACGCCTGTAGCAAGTCATCTGTCACAGAGTTCCATTAGCAGATTTCAAATATTGACTAGCAAAGAAGTATTCACTTTCCTGAGATTAASAATCTATAGGATAATACACAATGTGTCTACAATAGCCATTAATGGAAAATTGATGAAGATAAATCTAATTTGCAACAAAGTTACTGGTTTGCAAACACTTCATAAATAAAAGACAAGCCTAACTCAATGAACAGTTCCTAATGAGTATTTCAAACTTTATTGATGCCAAGAACTAAAATAATACACACTATGAAGTAATGATGTTTTATCTGTATGATTTAAAGTTGTAACAGTTTCCTTGTGATCTTCTTTCAGTAAACTCTCCTTACTAAATCAGCCTGTTCTACAAATTTATAAKGCATACTCTCYTATTTGAGAACACAATCRAAACTGGGAAGTGCAGGTATCAACTCTTTTATGTTTGTGCGTAAGTCWAAGAAACACAGGTGCACAATTTTTGTATATATAAAAATATTTGCATTTGTATGATTTGTTCATCAAGATGAAGTTACTGATGGAGAAGAAAGAGCATCCAACTATTATTAAAAAGGGTTTAAAATATTAATGATGGGAGTTATTTTAAGACTTTAATAGAATATATGCTTATGCTACTGAAACCAGAAATCTAAAATCCATTTCATTATTTGTCCTTGTAACCTAATTGTTAATGCTTTGACAAAATTTAACAGTTCATCTTTCGCATGTATTTATGTGACTATCACTTTAGTAGTTAAGTAGATATTTACTCCATTCATATTTCTTCTATTAAATCTCTGGAGATACATTGTTGAGCTCTCCTCTCAGTAGTCTCATCTTGAGCCTGAGCAGGCCCAGCTTCCCCAGCCTTTCCTYATAGGAGASGTGCTCCAGTTCCTTCAWCATCTTTCTCAGTCTCTGCTGGGCTTGCTTCAGGAGCTTGARGTCTCTGCTGYACTGAGGAGCCCAGAACTGGACACAGCACTCCAGACTGGCCTCACCAAGGCTGAGTGGAGGGGCAGGAACACCTCCCTCAACCTCCTGGCAATGCTCTTCCTAATGTACCCCACATGCCCCATCATTTCCTGCAAGGACAAAAGAGAACACAGCTTGTGCTGCAGATCCCTTGCCCAGCTATCTCCATGGGGTCAGTTATTGTTCAACTTGTGTAAAAATATAAGTAGATCTTCAAGACTAAATCTGGAGACATTAGGAGTGTCTGTCATTGATATCCTGTCACCTGTGTGCACACAAAGACCAAAAATGTGATCATCATCAATATCTTAGTCTAATTAGTTCTTAATGGAAGATGGTTTATGTCCTGTGACAGAGCTGCAGAGAGGAAGACTTGAGCAACCTAAATGTCTTCTCATGGTTGCTGTTTAGCATTTTCACTCTTTGAAGAAAGTCAAGTCCTTCATCCTACTAGACAGTCATAAAGTGATCACACACTGGATTTTTATTGCACTAGAACTTCACATGCATTGCACCTCACTTTTATTAACAGGAGTTTCATAATTGTTGTACTTTGGTATAGCACAGATCACAATATCTGTCTTTCACCATTTCCTTAGTTTTAATCTAGCTTTACATTCCTCAATTCTGCCCACTGCCTGATGGTTTATGAAAATGTATTGCAGGATTCATCAAAAATAAGGTATGACTGTTTTCACTTCGTTAATTTTAATCGAATATTCCTATACTCTTTTTAGTATAATTTTCTGAGTCTTCTAATAAAAATTATTCTACCATAACTTCAAGCTATGGAAATTGTTTTAAAACTCCTTGATACTGTTAAATGTGAAAATTGACCCTTTGCCATCATTTTGTGTATCATCTTTTGTAAGAATATTGCAAACATCCATGTTCTGACAGAGAATGAAATATTTTTTGAAGTTTTGCATCTGTGTGTATATATGAGTGAGGGAAGAGAGAGAAAATAATCTAGGGATATGGCAGTAACAAAATATTTTAGGTTYCAATCCAATCTTATATCTATGCATTAATTTATAAACTGAATTATCCCACTTGCTATTATTCCTGTCTACAAAATTTTTCTCTCAACTGACACCTTAGTTTCTTAAGATGAAAAATATACCTACATGTGTGCATCTGATTGAACAATCACAAAGAAGCTCTGAAATTTCACTCACTCTTTGTTGAACCATTACATTAGCATAGATTCCACTCCTTCTTTGTCACACTTTWGCAACACATCATATTTCTGTTACTGAAGTATAGCAGGGCACAATGGCATTGCAGCCATCTCCCCTGTGGCTGGAGGGATCTTGAAATAATGATATGAAGAAAAACGAAGAAATTAGGATTGCAATATTGCACGGGGAAATCTCCAGAGGTTTTGTTTTTTTTTTTTTTTGCACTTCTTCCTACATCTTCTCCAGGTGTCTAAAACTGTTTTGTCATGATAAGTCTCTACCTTACAAWACAGCTCATTGCTACTGAGATGCAATGTGAAGTTTCCTTTGAGACTGAATCAATTTTCTCCAATTAGTGCAGCTGATAAGTGTTGACCTGCATAGCAGAAGTAATAAAAGCATACAAAAAATCCAGTCCAAACCCAACATTGTTCTACAGGGATAGTAGATTTTCTTCTAACAGATGGCAAAAATGAAGTAGGAAATTTTAAATTTACCTTGTTTACATTTTACTGTGAACCTTCTAAAGATATATTAGCAAACATTATAAAGAAGCCAGTGTCAACTCTTAATCTTGTGCTCTACAAGTTTATTATTTTTATATTCAAATATTTATGAACCTTTATTTCCCTGGCAACTATTTAAAGAGGTGYTGACTAAACCAAGTTTAATTTTAAATGTTAATTATTGTATTGAGCATATTGTGGCTAGCAAAATATATCCAATGACAAGCCAGTAAACTAGAAGATCTTCCAGAAGGTTCTTTCAGATGGAGTAAAAAGAAAAAAAATKATAAAGTCTCCTTTTTCAGATTGTCTTAAACACCTTCCTGGAGTCTAAATTGTGTATGCCAACAGCACATAATAATCTATTTGATCTGGTCTGTGCTATTGATGTAATCAAAGTCTTAATAGCTTTCTCACTTTTGTTTACATTTGAAGCCACTAGAARGCATTTCCATCTCTCTTGTTTTACAAGACCTTTATCTGTCCTTTTTATGACTATAATTTTCTGTAATAACTACAGAACTGTCATCCTTAAAGGAGATCTCACCTAAAAGTGGGTTCTTTCTTAAGTGCCTTGCAGAACTAGAAAGACTTACTTAAACCTTAATTACTTCTTTCAGGGTCTTTGATTAAAAACATACTCTCTTGCACTACATTCATTTTATCAAATATAGTTTCAAATTCAAGCTCTAGCTACATCAAGTGAAAAAAAAATCCCACAGAAAATGTTATAGAACCTGCAARTATCAGAGAGCTGCCTTTTGATTAGCTTCCTTATAAATAACATCCATTGCTACTAAATATACTGTAAAGAAGTTCTGTTTTCCTCCAGTTTATATTCACAAAAAAATTCAGATCCAACAAAACTAATTTCTCCTGCATCTCCTTATCCTATTTTTGCTATCTGATATTTTCAATAATCTTTCCACATCCAGTAGTTACAAAGGATTCATGTAATTTCCTTTGTCAATCTGATGCTCCCCACTGGAGCATGAAACTCAGTTCACTTTCCAGACTCGGATGGGGAAAGTCCTCTCCTCTTGGAAACATCCMCACCACCACCATCACCCTCCCCAGAGCAGTGCTGTCCTCTGTTACATCCTCCTTCCCCATCACCATTCACTCCTTGGCAAATTTTGCAGATATGAAACCATATCATTGAAAATTACGACTCCATATCAAATAGTTTTGTGCAGTTGTGCTAATTCTATCTTTAATGATTCATTCTCAGCTTTCAGGTGGACTTGAACACATCACATAAAATGAAGACATGATGCAGAATGTGTTTTCTTGGCTGTAGCAAGGGGATAAAGTCTGTTCATGTGTATAGGCATCCATCTACATAGATGTACACAGCCATTCAGTCAATGTTGTCTTTAGCTTCAAGAGGAAGAACAGGGACAATCATGTGGAATCATTCCTTTCTAGCTGGGAAGAGAAGGATTCATGGACAGATAAATATTTCTCTACTAAGATCATATTATGAAAATCATCTGGTATTAATACATTGTAAGAATAATATATTACCTCCCAGAGCTTTTTGTCTGAGTTATGAGCARTGGTCAAAAATGCTTGGTGAAGATCTTACAGTCTTTTTATTTCCCCAAAAACCCAAACAAACAAAGAAAACTGTAACAAGACGAGAAGAGAAAAAAGTCAGCATTTAGCCACAGTTTTTTTCCAACACTATATTAATTTTTTTTATTGAAGCTGTCTAAAATTAMTTATATAAATCCTTTATGACCCATACTACATTATGGTATAGCTACTGATAMACTTGCAAACATCTTCCAGTCTTTTACTATGAAAACCAGTGGAACAGATTTATGACCTACATATCACACTAATTATTCATTTTTTCATCTTCCTTCAGTTACACAACAAACAGTTCTTCCCTGAAGGAATTTACTTCGATTTGACAAGCTAGTATATTTGAATGATTTATTCTTTGTGTCTTGGAAGCCAGAGAATCTTCTTATGGTGATCACATAGAAAGAGTTCTTTGTTTTTTCTTAACATGTTGAATAGTAGCATGCTGGAGATGCAGAAGTACATGTTTGTTTGTTTGTTTGCTTAATTAAGAAATGCTTTTCTAATAAATGTCTTCGACACAAATGTATAGTTGCAATACACATACATTTCAAATGTGAACCAGTGGTCAGGAAATCAGTGTTATRGTATTAATCAGCTTCTGCATTAATTCATTAGCTGAGTGCACATGGACACAGCTAACAATGCAGTTTTATTTGTAACCAGGAAGACATGGCTGGTGTCTGGYGCACCAAGACTCCCCAAGGTTTAATAACTTCCAAACTGCCTACATCTTGATGACTTATCTTTTCTTCTTCTTCCTACGTGGCTAAAAATAGCTTTTCATTAAACATCAAACCTACTGTGTCAGCATCAATGATGAGCAAAAAACACATATTTCCCACTGGAAAAGTTGCTTCCAGGTCAATTTCCAAAGTTTGTTTAGATTTTTAGAACAAAGCAAAGCAGAAAATAATTCAACCACCTCTATGGGTAATATATAAGTATATAATCATAGTTACTGAGGAAGTGTTTAATTTCTGCTTTCCTTTCTCTTCCTCCTTCTAAAACGATCAAATTATATTTGTGAAATGAAAATTAAAATCAGTTGTAAAAAGAAAAGGGTGATTTGATGAAATAAGAGAGGAAACAGAAATATCTTGGGAAAGAGAAAAATATTGTCTTAGATTAGAAATTGTTATTATAGAAAAATTTTGTCTGAAACAGAAACAATATGATTGGGGTTGGAATTTCATAATGTTTCAGAATCACATTTCAGTTTCCAAAATTTTCTATCTTTGCACTACGAAGACAATGGTGAACAAAACCAAAAATAATACATAATTTTCTTTGTCTCAATAATTTGAAATTTAGGGTAAAGCTGCTCCTGTTTCTAAAACTACAATGAATTTAATCTCTAGTTTGTGAAATCCAGAAGGAAGAACAAGCTGTAGACCATCTTAGAGTAAATCTTTTCATAGGGTCAGCTCCACACCTAGCATGTTTGGGATAATTAATGATAGTGCTGGGGTTCCTTGCAAATTAGAAGCAACTCTTTCATATTACCAATCAGCTGGGTAAGGGCAGACATTATTTACACCCTCTGGAATGTAGCAGTAGGTTCTTTGCAGTCTTCTGCTCTGTGAATTCACAAGATAACAAGTATGTCACTTTGCTGACCTAAAACCATAAAAAACTTGTGTAAAATGCCACAAACTTCTTATCACTTTAAGATTTCTGCACAACCCCATTACTGTGCTGTCTGACTGTGATATAATCCAACATCTGTTTATTCTCATATTAAAAACCATATTAAATAGACAGGCACTGAGAAGAAAATGGAAAGAGGCCCCAGGAGCTGAAGAGATTTTCCCAGTGTCAATAACTCTGGGATGAGTCCAGAAATTAAACTTTCAGCTGAAGAGCCACCAAACAAACAAACAAAAAAAAAAWCTTGCTTCAATAATTWATGTAAATTTATTTATGAATTTTACACTTGTGCATTAGAATGGTGGA
>CADDXX010000559.1:43494-103224 GCA_902810485.1 Alauda arvensis | reverse complement strand
CTACATATGGAATTTTTCCTGGCTGTCTCAAGAAGGAATATGCTTCTGTTGCCCTGGCTTATCTAGGCACACCTGTGCATTCTTCCTGCACACTGTCCCATACTTCCTGAAAAATGTTRTCAGGTTACTCATGTTTCTTCTCATGGTTTAAGACTTCTGTTAAGTTGCCCAAGTAGAATGAAACTTCATCTCAGTTTTCCTGATCATTCTGTTCCACATATCAAGGTTTGCTGAAGAGCTGTACACCTTAGCTCTTTTACATCCTGTTAAGCCTAGTTTTTGGAAACTGTCCCTTATTTCTACATCCAAATAGTGACAAGTGTCAATCCTATTGTCTTCACCAGGAATGGGTGGTATCCTTCCCTGCTCCTGCTGGTTTGCACATACCAAGTAATTTTTTTTCAAATGTTCTATAACTACTTAAGAGAAAAAAAATGGGCAAGTTCAAAACTTAGAGGATATTAAACCCTCCAGATTGTTTCACTAACATTTTTTTCTTTTGAAAAGCATCCTTTTAGTCTCCAGGTTTTGCATGAATTTGTGACAGCTTTTCAGCACATGTATCTGGCRAGACATTAAGAGGACATTCTTTTTCAAGGTATTCAGGGAAATTCAGAAATGTCTTTTATCAGGTCATCAAAAACAGATCAAAGCATGGCTTTCCTCTGTCAGGAAGAGATCAATAGCTTCAGGAGAGGCAAAAGCTGTTCAGACATTGGGACATCATGCTTCTGTTTCTGCCTTGATATCAATGCAAGTATTTTGGATCAAACCATCTGTTTTTATTTCTGAGTTCAGGTTTTCCAAGTATGAAAGTGGAAAACTGCTTTTGCAGGTAAAAATGTCCTGTTCTCAGTCTAAAACTTCTGGTCATAAATGTTTAAAATAACAAACAATTACCCATATGGTGACACAGTAACACTTCCAAGAAGGGCMTGTGTTCCCATGGCACATCTGTCTGGAGGTAAGGTTTGGAACACCTCTCAGGGGTTATAAAGAGCATTTTGTTGAGATGGATGCTGCAACTCTTTCTACATGATAAAATAATTTTGGTTTGTAAAAAGGACACTAAGATGCTGTGAAATATATATATATATATATATATTTAGAAAAATCTTCCTTGGTTTTGACACATCACAAGTAGAATTAATGGTATCATTACAATCATATTTACCTTATTTGGGGAAATAAAAGATTTACTGTCAGGACTTCAGTTAAGTTCCCCACAAATTTATCAAAATGGCATTTACAGAAAACTTTCTAATCTGTTAATTCTGAGAAACTGTAACACATACAGTATTTTCGGGTGTTAAAGAAAGTAACTGTTCATTATTCTCCAGGAAATATTTAAAAAAATACTTTCCTACTGTAGCTAGGTGACCCTGCAAGAATAGTGATAAAACRGAACCTAGAGCTTCTGGGTCATCAGTAATAGACCAGAAAAACAGTAAGGGCTGCTGTTAAACTTTTCACTTATTACCTATTTCCTAGAGACCACCCTCTCCATCTTCAGAAAGGTTATGGTTCCTGTCATCTCCTCTTCTATGAAAATATTTTTAAGGATGGCATCAAATGGATTTATCCATTATAGACACCAACATGAAGCTCCTTCACACCTCTACATTTAATTTTCTGTTAGATGCATTTAGAATGATACCCTTACATWTAAGGAAATTATTCCCCTGGCTGTGAGAAGCTGCATGTTTTGGATCTTGAAAGAATTAATGGGGTGGTATGTTCATCAAGTTGAAACTTACATGACAGTTCAGCTAAGTAGCTTATCACCAAACTGATAAACCCCAATTTCCTCTAGAATTTCTGAATATCCAAGCTGTGGATATCATCTGTGTCACAATAAAAGGCAATAGTCATGCAGCACATGGAAGAGAAAGCTAGGGCCTCCAGGGCCACCTTCCCTTTGGCATGCTTCCACAAGGCAGCAGACAAAAGATCATTGACAAGTGCATAATGTGACCTTCTCCTTCCGGAGGAATTCATTCCCACATCTGGGGGACAAAGCTGTGTCTGCTTCCTGTACACATCATCTGGGGTACAGAAGATGAAACCTGTGAACAGAAAGACTCATAAATAAATATATACATAAGGGTATGTTCTTGGATTWCCTYCCTTCAAAAGGAAACCTCCRGTTTCTTCCTTCCCAACCAGCAGCCTGGTTAGGGACTGCGGAGGTGACAAAGTGCAGTTTAGTCACTCTGTTSCTTGTGCAGGAAAAGGAGCAGAGTTTCGCTGTGCAGCCACCAAAGTTTGGCTCCTCGTGCCCTCTGGCGGCGGAACTAAAAGTGATGAGAGGCGGATGAAGCCTGAGGTCTGGCGCTCCAAGGGAGAAACCACAGCAAAAAGCACCCCAACCCCGACCCATTCGTGTGAGGCTTGCAAAACCCTTTAACCACAGCTGGAGTCAGCACAGAAGCTCAAGGTTTGGCTCTGGACACGTCCCTTGACACCAAGCGGGAGCTCAGGGAATGTTTGCAGCAGGAAGCTTCCACCTGCCCGGTCCCGGGGCTGCTCTGGCACTGAGACAGCTCTTTCCTCTCTGCCTGGCTCTGTGATATTGCTGAGCTGCCACCCAGCAGACAAATGCTTTTCCTCTTCTTCAGTTGTCACAGCAGGTAAAGTGTTTTCCTATTTCAGAGCAGAAGAGCTGGAAGGAAACCAAACAGCATTCTCTTGCTGTGCCTCTACCTTTCTAGTCAACAGCTCTTGGGTATCACTGGTGAAAACAAAGCTGCTGTCCCAAAATCAAATAATTCCCTTGCTTTTCTGCCTTTTGTGTTAGTCCCTGAGAAATGGTAAGGCCAGATTCCTGAAAACCAGTTCTGATCTTACTGCAGTTGTACTTGCACGAGTGACATGATTTAGGAATTATTTTCATGTAAAATYGTGTCACTGAAAAGAGCAGGTAAGGAAATTCTCAAGTTATTGGATGTTTTTGTTCATCTCACTCAAGAACTGATTAGAAAAAAGCACCTGGAAAGATGAAAATGCTGTACATGGGAAAAATCCTTTTATTCCCCTGTCATTGTTTGTTAGCTCCCATCTTCCCAGAAGAACCACCAGGTCAGAGCTTTAAATATGAAATAACTATGCCCAAAATGTATTTTAAAGGTCTTCTGCCATTTCCCCTTAAGCCTGTGGTGAAAAGCCTATTTTTGTATCTAGTTTTTTATATATTCAAATAAGAACAGAATAAAATCTTACCCAAGAATATAATAACCACACATTATTGTATAACCATATATTTGCTTGCGGCTTGGATGGCAGTTCCAGAAGAATCTTCTCTCACTGATTTTTTTTTCAGAGCTTTTGATCCATGTTTTTCTGCTGATAGCTAAGGCTTACATTATAAATGTACCTTYCACACTCACAACATGGATTTCAAGGAAAATGGGATTACCTGTTAAAGACTGTTACCAACAGCAGAAATAAGCATTTCCTGGACTTCTCTGCAGAGATTTTGTGGGCATGGGTACATGAGATTATGGACAATATCCTTACTTACATTGTTTCAGTAAAATAAAATACTGAGTTTCTCGTTTTGTAGTACCACATGGTTTTAACTCATGCTTCAGTTCTGGTTTCTCATTGTTCTTTTCATGGATTTKTATCACTAGAAAAAACTTTTTGGAAAGAAGCTGCATGCTTCTCACATCCASGGATGGGATCCAATCCCTGTGGGATTCAAGACAACAATTAATATGCATGCCTCTGATTTTACTTCTGCTACAACATGTGAGGCCACATGTTCATAAGGACTGGTATATAGAAATGTCTTAATATTTCCATATTTAGAATAAGATGTTGGTCAGGAAATTACATTATTCATATTAATTTGCATGTTTTCTATAGAGATGTACTGGAAGAAGATTGATGCTTTAAGTAGTAATTTATTCAGTTGTCATATGGATGAGATATGAGTCTCAGACTTAAATCTTGCTCTTCTTCATGTCAGTAATACTAAAAAAATGTTATACTAATGATGGTACAATACAAATATAGCTCTTAATTAACAGAAGTCTGATAATTAATAAATTACATTTTATGTCCTGCAGCCTTTTGCTATTAATCATGATTTGTTTGGGAATGTAAGCAAAACATCATTAATGATAGTAAGCAGACTGTGATGATGAAATTAAATGTAGCTTTTTTTTTTTTTTTTTTTTTACTGGATCCTATTATGGTAGTTTCCCAGTCAGAAGCCCATAGTTATTTTCTGCTGAAGCCTTGAACTTACTAAGCATAGTTTTTTGGGTTGGGTGGGAATTAACGGTTTTCTGATCATTCCAGAGAATAGGACTGAAGGACCAGCAGTGCCCTAATGGTCTCACCCTAAAAAGAATTTTTATCTTGCTTTTCTTTGTGAGACAGATTTGTTGCCATTCCTTATTCACTCAGGATGAAAAGATACAGTTGTGCTTAGAATATATTTTGGAAGATAGAGGGCAAAATACAAGACAGAGGATTTAAGCCCTTCCTGCCACTTCCTCCAGTTTTGTGTTGTGATATTTTATACAGAAGATAGTCTAAAATGTGTTACTCACAAAACACAGCAAAACCAGAAACTGTGCAGGCAAATTTCACATTTCAAAATATCTGTCTCTCACATTACAAAATCTGCCATGAATTGTGCAATTAAGCTTCCTGTATTTAGSGAAACTGCAGGGGCCAGCATAACCCTCTTGCGAAGAATGAACCTCATCCTGAGAAAATCACCTTCCCCCTCGAGTTTTCCCTCCTCCTGTATCAGGCAGAGAGATTACTCCCACACCTAATAGTCACATTATTTGGCTGTAGAAGCCTCCCTTCTTCCATAAATCAAAAATTTAACTTGAAGTAAAAAGCTGGAATAGACCTCTGGCCTCATCTCCTTCTGCTTTTGAAAAGATTCCCTGGATGGACTCTGAATCTCAGTGATAATTGCTTGTCTTGACTGTTGGCAGATGGTGTTACCAGCCCCTGTTCCTGCCAGCCCTGTTGATGCCCTTAGGGACTGCACTGTGGCCAGTGAGGCTGTGCCCCTGCCTCATTCCCCACCTTGGAGCACCCCTGTTCTTGCAAATCCCTGGCAGGAATGTCCTGCCTGGCAATTTCTGCGTGTGTAGGAACAGTTTCTGCTCACCTGGCTGCATCTTACATTCCCACAGTTTGGTCCTCTCTGCCATGAAAATCACTTGGAAAATGCAAAAGGGACTAAATCCAGCAGGAGATGCCTTAGGGAATTTCTAAAACTGGTTGAAATTCACCACCCAGAGAGATCCAGTATGAATTAGTACAATAATTTGTTGTGCAGACAGAGAGGAGCTACCTCGGCTAAAGTCAATCTATTGTTTCTCATCAACAAATTGTCTCTCAGCTGGGGACAGTTGGGGTGTTCCTGGTCTACCCAGGAACTGACCACTTGGGTGCCCTGGGTGTGCACTGGGGCACAACACTGCTGTGAAACTCACCCACACCACAACTGTAACTACAGATCTAGCACAATTTTATGCTTATATCTCACTAATTCAACTCTTGTTGACAAATATTTTACACAAGTYTTTCAGAGTCTTTCAGATGATAAAAATGTCAAATGTGTAGTTTAAATAAAGTATCCACAAGTGATTATACCTTTCCATGGTTACCGACCTTTCCACAGTTCTCTTTTTTAGCAATAGTGTTATTTCAAAATTTCTGACAAAGTACAAKACTAAGAAATATTTATTTCTGAAAAAATTAAGCCATTTAAATAAATACTATTGTTGTTGTAGTCTGTAAGGAATTGTCTTTTACAAATTGTTTAATTACAAAAAAGGTGGAAAGCTTTTAAGAGCTGAATGAAAAACAAGAATTTTCAAAAATATATACATATATAAGTATTTATTYTTGTCAAGAGTATCCAGGATATCTTAAGGAGGAGACACTTTACCTAACAAATAACAAATCCATATTCCATCTCTCTGGTAGCAACAGACGAGGTGTTTTTGTCTCTTTGGTTTAGGCTAGTGTAACAACTGAAAGAGAGGGTAGCACAAATAGCTTAAAGACACATTTAATCTGATTTTAGGGGCAAACTGAGCCTAGCTCCCTATCTGTGTACAGAATAGCCAATATATCTAGAGGGCAACTTGTATTTATGCCATCTGCAGAAGATCATGCATCATGCAAGGTGAGTCAGACGTACAAATCCTTTAACATACCCTTTGATCTCAGAAATGGTGTCGAGTAAGCTGTGAGCTAATAAATACATTCRGTTCTAGTATCTGAATGGTTACTGACAGCTATTGATGCATTGAAGAAATTCTTGGTAACATGCTGAACATATGAATTTTACATACTGGTGTCTGAATGATACCTGTGCAGCAGGTCAGCTGTGAAAGCAGTCTCTTTCCTGAGGATTTAAATTTTAGATGGAGTTTCTGGCTGTTCTAAACTCTTCCTACCTTCCTTCAGCTTTGCAGCTGGTGAATGGACCATGGTTATTTGAAATGTAGTGAGGAGAGAGCATCTATGTAAAATTAATATCTGGCAGCTGTTTTGCTTCTTGAAACTGTTCAGAGGAAATTACTTAAAGTATAAGGGCTTTTATATGAATACATATGTGCAAATAGATGCACAGTATGTAGTTTCAGGCATATACAAACTGGTCATTTTATGGTCCCTTTAACATCAACAAAGAGATTAAAAAAAAGCAACATACAGATTCCTACTAAGCTGGCTAACTTTAAATATCTACCTTAAGATGGTGAATCATGCTGTGAACCTTAATATTCAAATCCTTGATCAGTTTATTATTTCACCCTGAGTGTAAGTGAAACTAGAAAGMCTAGTGTAAGTGTGGACATATATCACAGAATCAAAGAATCATTAAGGTTGCAAAAGACCTTTATGAGTCATCTGTCAGCCTAGCACCACTGTCATATTTGCTGTTAAATCCTTTCTTGAGTGCCTTATCCACACCTTTTTTGAATATTTGCAGTGATGGTGACTCCTTTGTTTCTCTGGGAAATCTGTTCCAATGCTTTACAAATCTGTCTGTGAAGAAAATTTTTCCAATATCCAGTATAAGCCTCCCCTGGGACACCTTAGGGTCATTTTCTCTCATCCTGTCACTTGTTACTTGGGAAAAGAGACCAACACTCACCTCCTTACATACACAGCTACATGTGATTTCATATTCCATATCACTTATATGGAGGACTTTGTGCACTGCACTTTGTACAGAAACACAAAGACTTACATAGTTTTGTAGCAGAAACATGACAGTCGTTTTTTGGTTTTGTTTTGTGTGTTGGGTAGGGTTTCTAAAATTTGTTTGATTGTTTTTGTTTGTTTGTTCTCTTGCTTCTTTTGTTATTTTGTTTTCTTTTGCTTTTGTTTTGAGAGGATGATCTTGGAGACACGTCACATTCTTCCCAAGAACATCTTGGATTTAGTGAAAATGAAACATGTGGGGTTGAATGTATGCAAAAATGAAGCTAAGGCATTAAGAAGCTGYGTCTGTAACTTCTGGTGAGATTGCAATTATTTCTGAGTGCCACCCAAATGCCTTTGGCATAATCATGGGACCTTCTCTAGACAGCAGTGCAAATTTTTATGTRTGGACAAGGGYAACATAATTTAAAATCCACAATTCYGCAGTGTTATCYCCMTAACTTTGACAAAAATATGGTTAGAGAGCTTGAGGGTATCTTTGCTTCCCACACTGTCCCTTTTTTATATCTGTGTATTTGAGTGTGTATGTATTTGTGTCAAGAGATTGAAAATTTTGGTCTTTTACAGGTTGGTGGCAGTTTTATTTCTGAATTGTCACTCACTTAATGTAAGACTTACTTCATCCTTTGCAAAAGAGAGCTCTGGGACGATTTCCTGTAAGTTTTCATCCTTACCTCCTCCCTCTGCTTTCTAATGTAGTCTAATTTACTCTACTAATTCAATTTTTCTGCTGGTTTTAGGAATGTAGATAACAAKTCAGAAGATGGAAGAGTCCTTCTTCCATGGCCTTAATTTGATCCATTTGTATAAAAGATTTTGTATGGGATTTTTGGGGTTTTTTGTTTGTTTGTGTTTTTCGTTTTTTTGGTTTTTGGGGTTTTTTTGGAGGGGTGTTTCTGAGATTTTTGTACATTTTATTTCCATTTAGATACAGAACAAAACTATATATATGGGAACAAAACTATAGATACAAACAATTTGCTTTCCACAGTTTCTTATTTTCTTTTACCAGMTCAGTATTTTTCTAATATATGCTGCTGAAATGGGATAGGGGAAAAATATAAATTTTGTTAACAAGTGAGAAAATCCTGTCTGTARCAATGTCTTTGGGCAAGTATATCTTAGAAGAAATGGAAATTAATTACAGAAAACACTTTTAAATAAATAGAATTACGTTATTTTAAAATCAGGTAACCCTGTTCCTAAAAAAGCCTGCTGTGATAGTTTGACATATTACACTCACAAAGTAGCTACTAGTTAGATGTTGTTTAAAATATGGGATTTACACTTTTAAAGCTGTATTGACASGGACAAAACAACAGTGGGAGACAGAGTTCACTAAGGGATCTCTCTWAGGAGATGTGAAGTGGACACGAGTACAACTACAGGTTTGCTGCCTGTCACTTGGTTTCTGCCAACGAGAAAGATTTTTTGAGTGAGGGGAAGCCAGTGATGTAGGAATGAGCTTAATGGGTGAAAAGGTGAAGGGGACACGCGTGTCTTTTTATGGCTTTGCATATTGAAAATACCAACTGTAAATTGCTTGCAGGGTGGTGTGGTCTCAGAATATCMTTCCAGCTTTTCTTAAATGAAACTGCTCCAGGTTTACATCTCCTTCATTACAAATATTTCTTCATGGAAATGTTCATGAATAGATAATGTCTAATATGGCAATCCAAAACATACCTCCATTGTTTGAATCTTTTGGGTATCCCAAATAGAATTTAGCAGATTTCCCTTACCACCAGAACCAATAACTGGTTGAGTTACTGCTTATATATAATATATGATTTGCAATAGCTGTGCAATATTCAATCTCTTTTTCAGTCAAGAAAGGAACTTCAGAGGACATTATGTTTCATTTAACTTTTTGGAAAGTCCAGAGAAATTAAAAAAAGAAAAAATCCACAATTATTGTAGACCCTTCTGATTTTTTTTTTTATTTTAAATAAAATAATTGTATATTTGATTTTGTAGTAATATTAAGACATTATAATTCAATAATGTTAATTTTCTGTAAGTGTATTTARGGAAAAAGGGAAAATCATGTTCAGACACAGGGTTTAATGACTTAACATCCAAATTAGGTCCTTAAAGAATAGCCTGCTCCAATGCTATTAGAATAGAACAGGTCTGTAACAGGCCATTTCTYCTCAACAAGTCAGAGAACTACTTTCTTCAATACAATTTTGAAACTTCGTATTTTTGTCTTGTACCCTCCTCAAATTTTAGCATGCAARGGCCATCACATCAGGCATGAAACACAGAATTACTTAGCATGACAAAGAAGATGCCTTTTTCTTTTTCTTGTTTTTTTTAAATAGAGGCAATCATTTCTCAACTTTAACCATGTGTCCTAGAGTCCTCATAAAATCCTGTCATTGCATGCTTTGCTTGACAGATAATGTTAACTCAGGTCCTTCCTCCTCATGTCAAAAATACTTGAGGGAAAATGYAGAGCAATGAAAATACAACTCTATCAGGAGGAAAGCAGGACAGCATTGTTAATTTTTTTTCATTCCCAGCCATTGGCTTCCATCCCTTATGAAGATGAGCAAGCATCTAGCAATTATATAGGAAACTCATGCAAAGTACAGGAAGGGAAACAAAGTCCATTTTAGTATCAAGAATGTAGTTTGATGCATATGCAGGTAATAAATAGTTCTCCAGGTTTGTTGCTTCCCTTCCTCTCCCCAGTTTTCTTATTTCTGCATATGGATTATAGWGATTTGTCTCACAGTATCCTCCTATTCTTATTCCTGATTTTGGGGCCAAAGTGTTACCAGTTATTCTACTTTTATTTTATACTTATCTTCACTTTTGTAGAAGGAATATTCTAGATTTGGTAAAAGAACTCATAATTATTTAAGTAGTGTAGCAGCGTAAAGTAGTGAGGCCCTACCCTGAAGTCATCATCAGAGCTGAGTGCTAATTATGCAGAATATAAAGGAGATGAAGGAAAGCAGGATTAAAGGCCAGAATTTTCAGTCATTTTGTATAGTTCAGCAATTTGCAATCCCTTTAATTTAGACAACTGAGAGCTCAGAATAATTTTGGCTGYTATGACCAGAGTCTTCAAACATGCAAATAAACTTGTTTATTTTCTTTGTATTGATATTTCAAACATCTGGCCCATCTGTATTTTATATATGAGGTTTTTTTTAAACTGAGATTTGGATGGAATTATGTGGGAACGTGTTTCAAATAAACAAATATAACTACATAAGATTGAAAGGAACATGGGTGGATGGATGGATGGATGGATGGATGGATGGATGGATGGATAGATAGATAGATAGATAGATAGATAGATAGATAGATAGATAGATAGATAGATATCTTAGAGAGCCCTATCTGTTTCCATTAAAAATGTTCTAAAGAACTGTGTACTGTGTTTATGGGGAAAGGTTTTTCAAGCAGGAGGGCTGCAAGAGTGACTTCTTGAAAAGTCATACAGAGTCAGTTTCAACCAGTTTCAAGATGGACCCATCACTGGCCAAAACTGAGTAAAACAGTGATAGTGGTAGTACCTCTGCAACTTCCTGTTTAAGAAAGGATGAAAACGAGCAGCTGGGAGAGAGGAATAGGAATATGAGCAAAACAGCCCCACAGACACAAAGACTGGTGGAGAAGCAGAGGGTGGGGGTGCCGCAGGTGCTGAAGTAAAGTTTTTCCTGAAGTCCACAGAGAAAACTATGCTGGTTGTCCCCTGCAGAGGGTGGAGCAGATATCCTCCTGCAGGCTGTGGATGTACCCTGAAGGAGTCTGGAGTTCACGGAAAACCAATGCTGGAGCATGCTCCTGACAGGACCTGAAACCTATGGAGAGGAACTGGACAATACTTTCTGGCAGGACCTGTTACCCCTGTTCCGAAAGCACAGAACCCTGTGGAAAGGACCCATGATGTAGCATTTCTTTGTGTGGATGACCTACTGTTATGGTTTGAGGGGAAATGAATTCCCAGGAAGTAGTTAGAGAGGTTAGACACGCCTCTGAGAATACAAGGAGTTAAAAAGCAAGAGTTTCCAGGGAGCTCTCTCTCTCTGGTTCTGGCTGTAAGGTGAGCACACATCTCTCTCCCCCAGCTCGTATGGCCGGGGTGGGTATCAAAGAGGGAAGGGTGGAGGTGTCTTCTGTTCCTGTTCTTCTCTACCCCCCACCCCCCAGGAAGATATCAGTACTTCGGAAGCAGCTGGCAGCGGAGAGGGAGAGCTGGGCGGACGGAGAGAGTGCCCAGCTGTGGGGGATGTGCCGATGTTGCGGCCTGGCTGGGAGCTGAGGACTTTTAACTCTTAAGCAGAAAGGAACCTTTTCTAGACATTGATTTCTCTTGGCTGGTGGTTTAAGAGAGAGAGAGACAACCTGGGACTGAGATGTTAAAGGAAGATGAAAAGAATCCCAGATGGGCAGAGATGAAGAGGAGTGGCTTTGAAGCTGGACTTTTCTTGCATAATATTAGCCACAGACGAACCTGAATTCTCCTGGACTGTGTTTGGGCGGATGCTGTTGGCTTGAGCCAAAAAGACTGTGGCAGTGACTGCCATGGGAGGAGCAGCATGAACAGAGAAGAGAAGAAGAGGGTGTGGTGGAGCCCTCTGTCTTCACGGATGAAGATATCTGTTCTTGGAACCCTTGGCCCCAGGGGAAAACGGGGGAGACTGAAGTAGTTAGGTTTTTGGTACTTGGCTGAGCATCCTTAAAGAGCCCTATATGCAGTTTTGGTCCATGGACGGTGGTGAGAGCACTGGACATGGAAAAAGGAGAGTGCTACCCTGGCAGACTTCTTTCTGGGGTGGTGCCATGAGTGACATGGAAGCACAGGATGCTCACTATTCTTCTCAATTTATCAGCAATAAATTCAGTTATTTTCCCCAAATCAAGTATGTTTTGCTCATGAACATAATCTCCCTGTACTTGTCCTATCCCATGAGCTTTGTTGTGTTTTCTGCCCCTTGAAGGTAGAGAAGGACTGCTGGAGAGACTACTGGGCATCTGTAGGCTGGCCAAGGTAACCCACCACAAGTTGTTAGATATCCCAAAGAAAGACTTTTTATAAAATGAAGAATTGGAGTCTGTCTGCATAACTAGATATTATTGAAATTTACTGAATATTCAAAATTATGGCACCATTTTGGGGCCTCTATTTTAATCAGATAAAAGCAACTTTATTGTTAGAGATGTTATCATGGAAAATGTGCAACTTGTATTCAAATTGTTTTATGATGAGTGGAATTGTCAAAATAGACTGCATAATCTGCTTGTGGTTACAATGCTAATTTCATTGTATTTCTTGAGTCCATCTCTCAAAGTATGAGACTACATGACTTGTGTATTCTGTGATGAGCAGTGAGAGTTGTTGAACTCCTAGCCTGAACTGAAGAGCACAGTTTACCCTGTTGGTCCTGAAGTCTGGCCAGGTTTCAGCTCAGTTCCTCCCTGTGACTGGGGGTCACAAGGGCTCTGTGTGCAGGAGTCTGTGRCTGGTTGTATTCCAGGCAACAGCTCCTTGCTTAAATACAGCTACATAAAGCACCAGGCATTGAGTGCATTATCTTACTCAAGGTGTTGTCATACTTCCAGTGTTCTAAGAATACAAGCTTCTGGAGAGAACATGGGTGGATATTTTGTTTTCAGCACAATTTTCAAGCCAGCTTGTGTTTTCTCTGTGTTAACAGGTTTCAGCCCATGAAACACATACCAATTGATGGTCCTTAYAGTCCCTTCTTGATGACTTCAGTATCACATTCCAATATTTTGCTCCTCCATTCTTTTAGGGACCCAGGCTTACACTTACAGAACAATTTGGAAATAAGATTGTTTCTCCCCTGCTTCACTGAAAAATTATCTTAAAACCCAAGATGGCAACATTCATGTCATCTATCACATGGCACCCCAACTTTCATTATATATTATATATATATTATATATATAATATATAATGCTGGTTTTCATCATTATTAATTCCTCATTTCCTCATATATATATATATAAATTATATATATTTATACATATAACTAGATAATATATACATTATCTAGTTATATATAAAAAACTATATGAAATTACATATAGGTTGTAGCACAAGCATATACATATGTAACAAAGTCATCATACTGATGATGATGTGTAGAGTGACTAGGAGGTCACTCTACACCAGGGAGTTAATGCACATGAAAGTTGGTATGAGTGTGATCAAGCCTGTGCTGTGCTTGTATTGTATTTCACTGTGCTGTAAATGCATTGTCTTGTAAGAGYAAATTCTAGTGACTGAAATGGGAGAATTTTCCATGGATGAGGTCTGCCCAGTGTGCTGTACATAGATTGGAGATCTATGAGAGGCAAAACCAYCTGGAGTTCCATAGATATTTATTATCCATACTATTATTGACCTTATTGTACAATCTCTAATAAATTGGATTTTCTGAGTTTCTTTTGTACTGAGATCATAACAGCCCAGCACCTTTGGAGCAAAACAGAACTAAGTTTGGGATTAGTGTCTCAAGTCAGAATGAATCCTGGAATGTTGTTCAAAAGGTAATGCTGAACCCAGTAGACTGTTGTTGATAACTCATGGTTGCAGTAATTGCAGATGCAATACAAAATACAGTTCTCAGGACACAGAAATATTTTTTCTTGAGTGACTGCATATGTACGTACCTTTTAATTGACATGGCAATCCACAGAGATCCTGATTGCATTTTTTTCYTTTTCATTATTTTTGTGCACCRGGAAACCATTTGGCCCTAAAGAAATACAGTAGCCAAGTTGCAGCTGCTTGAAGCATTTTCCCATTAAAYGCAGTGGCACTAAAATGGAAGTGCCAAGGGCCATTATGCACTGACAGTATAGTCAAGAAAAGTACCCATCTGCAGAAAACATGCAGCAAGGTAGAAACAGAGCAATGAAATAACCATGAAAACAGTTGGAGCCTCAGGACAAGAAAAACAAGTGAGTTGCTGCAATGCTTAACAACAAAAGGAGAGGTATGAACAGTTATTTGGGCTTTCAGAGTTACAGTTGTAGTATGAGTGAGCAATATTGCCTTTGGCATAGATTCCTGTTCCCACTGTAGTGTTCTCTTCCTTTCTGGAAAGTCAGGTCCCCCCAAGAGCAATCATAGTCTCATCATGAGAAGTAGGAAGGCTGACTCATGAAGGCTGCTTCTGTAGAAATCCTCCATGCCTCAACTCTTTAGTGCAATAACAAAACTCCCTAAAAGGAGTTAGATCAGGAAAAAACAAAAACAAAAGCAAAAAAACCCACAAACAAACAAAAGAATAAAACCACAAACAAAACCCGCAAAAAACCCCAAACAACCAAAAAAAATCCCAAAAAAACAAACCACAAAAGAATCCCCCAAACACCCCCAACAAACAAAAAACCCCAACAAAAACAAAACAAAAAAAACAAACAAAAACCCCCCAAAACCCATAAAAAACAACCAAAAAACGCCCCAATGTGCAAAGCCAAAAGCCCAAGTTTTATCTTTAAAGCAGTGATGAATAGAAAAAGTTGCTGAAAGTTAAGATGCCTTATTAATGTTCTAGCTCTTGSTTTTACATAGCACCTTAGTAGCATCAGTGTGGAGGTCAGGTCAAAAGCTAAATCTGAAGTGTTACTCTACAGCATCAGTTGGACAAACAAGCAGACCATCTATCTGTCATTATACTGTTAATTTGTGATATGAAAATKCCATACATGGTTAAGCACAGGACTGTAGAAGGCAGAAAACTGGATAAATTGTATAGTACAGCTAAAGAGGAAAACCAGCAGTTTATATATTTTTAAGTCTTCTCAGAGTAATAATGCAGGTGCAAAGAATGGGATCTGCATCAATAAATATTTACTAAAACAGAGACTAAGTTTTTCTCAGTCCTGCTTAGAGCAAAACCTGATGCTTTCCTTAACTATAGCACAGTGATTTAATGGAATTTTAGTAGATCAATCATACTGTTCTACCAGTTTGAATTTCCTATTAATTTAATTACCACCACTTGAGTCATACAGTATACTTCTCCAGCATCAGTGAGCTAGGTCTTCCACTGGTCCCAAATATGTTGTCATGTGCACAAAGGGTGAAATGCCCCATGATGACTCAATTAAAAAAAAAATAAAATAAATTAACAAATCCTTCTTATCTCTCTCAGCTTTTCTTCAATAACTTTTTGAATTATGGAGCTTGAATTCATGCTCAGCAAGTTAATTAACAGGTGCAACTAACTTTCCTGATTAGCTGAAGATTTGTTTTGAACAGTATATTTTGCATGAGTTAGAYTCACAATGGCTCATTATTAGCCCTTTGTATTGTCATCAGATCACAGTACCTTTTGCTTCCACTTTTTCTCACTTAAACTACCTGTTTTCTCTCCTCTTAAACACTGCTCTTTCTCTATGGTTTGCATCTGGTAAAGCTTCTATTTGAGATTCTTTTTCCAAGCTCTACCTCAGTCATCTATACCTGTGCAACAAGCATCAGTGGTCTCTAGTACCTGCTCAGATCATTATTATTATAAACTTCTTATATAATTCTTCCCTGCTCTCCATCATGATTTTTCCTTTTTTTTTTTTTTCTATTCTTCCAGGGGAAAAAAAAAGAATAGAAAAAAAAAGCATCAAGGAGAAACAATTAAATCCCAAACATCATTTAAAAATGTGCAAATGAAAGACTACCTATTAACTGATATTCAGATGTCTACCCCTACAAGTGAATTGTGAAGGGAGACAAAAATAAAACTCCTTCAGAAATGCATGTCTTTAGCAATGCATTACTGCAACAGCAGTGGCCCAAAAAAGGACTTGGCAGTAATTAGCAAGCTCTGGTGCAAAATAAAATTTGAGGTTACAAAATACTATTAAAAAAAAAAAGTACATGCATTGACTATGATTTTGTCATGTTTTCTGAGTATTATTGTGTGCTTCCTTTCAATGGCCAATGACAGCAATTTGGTAGTTCAGTTTAAAGTATGGAATTGAAGTGCAAACTAATGTAAATATAAAGTATTAAGCCCTATCACAGCTGCCAGTAAAAGAATRTGAAAGAGCAGTTGAAACATAGAGTTTGTTTTTGGAGAAAAGGATGAGTATCCATGAAGCCCCTAGTGCACCTTTCCAGCCCACTGCACTGTGTGTGCACGTTGCTGTGATCTGAGGACAGTGGGAATGACACTTTGCCTTCAGCTTGTGAGGCTGGATCCAAGTGATTTGAAGTTAATCAGGTACAGGTACTGATGATGGTGTCTCTTTCTGATCTCTACTTTAGATCTGAGCTACTCTCAGGAACAAGTCTATCAGAGGAAATGCTGGGTTACAAGCAGCTCTTTTGTTCTCCCTTTTTCAGTTCACYCAGAATGCCAGATGAGAGAAGCAGGGGCACTCCTTCTGTCAATCACTGAGTAACCTGGTCGTGTTCAGTCCTGTGTGATGAGAAATTATGTTACATTCAGTTTGAGAAGTGAAACTTCTGAAAATCAGCACATCCTTCCTATTGATTCTACATTTCAGTTCAACATCTTKAAACTTAAATTTCTGAAAGAAATTGATTCTAAATGACTGCACAATTAATGTTKGTACAGCTCAGCAATACAAAAAGATAAGCTGCAAAGCAGGAGTGTGATCTAATCTCTCACAGAACAATTTGAGCAAAATTAAAAATAGGCAGCACTTTTCCATTCTCAAGAATTTTAGTTGCCTGTAACTATTGTAACTTTTTGTTAATCCACAGAAAGAAAATATTTTTATACACTCAMACTGTAATTTAGCTTTATATTCAAGCATATAATTAATTTACATTCTCATGAAAGGATTATGTGTGTGTTTAACGTTAAGTAGCTGTTTAACTAGCAAGCAAAGAACAGGAACAAAACCCCAGAGTGATTAAGAAAAAAAAAGCCAACCTTTTTTTAGCAAAAAAATATATAATTAAATAATGAAACCTTCTGCCACAAGATGTTACACTTCAGATTTTTTCTATATATTATATCAGAGTCTAGACAAGCAAATTAGGAAAAACACATGTAAGGTTGTTTTTAATATTTTAATCAAAATATTTAATAATATAATTTTTACTATTGAAGTTCTATATCTTCTTCTATAACTTCTATATGAAGTTTGATCTGCAGTCAAAGCCTATATACACTGAGGAAGTTTTATGCTATGCTTACCCTGTTCTTGTATYCAGCCCTGAGCATCTTTAGGCCACAGTCAAAAACTATGGAGCTACAAGAAATGTTAYATTAGTGAGCTATTTGCCCTTGAGAGGGACACAACCCTTCTGTTCTAGTACTGGTGCTTTGATTATCACCTGCACAGACATCTGGAGAAATTAAAAACCCCTGTCATTGCCTACAGGAGACATTTAATTTACAGTCTTCTCTTAGTCACTGCTTTTACTCCTGTGGTTTTAGAAAGTAACACAGTATCTCACCTTCCTTTGGAAATTATTGCTTTTACATGATCTTACCATTAACTTTCTTTTAGTGTTGTATTTTTCTTATATAGATTATTTGGATATTGAATGTATTCAAGGAATGATGATGTATTCTTCATAGGCAGAGTAAGATATACTGCATTTGTGATCTTGTATACTTGTTCTCCCTGAAATGCATGACAGCATACTGCTGTGGATAATTAAGTATTTGTAGATGTGAAAATATTTTTGTGTAAGGTTTATTGTGCCTGCTTTACTTTTCCTTAAGCTCCTTTTTCACCTTTTTGAGCCAAATAAACAGAATCACAGACAGGTTGAAGTTAGAAGTGACATCTGGTGGCCACCTAATCCAAMCCTCCAGGATCACATCTGGATAAATTTTTAACACCTCMAAGAAGGGAGACCTCACAAATTCTCTGTGTAGCTTGTGCCAGGGCTTAGTCACCCTCCCACTGAAAGATTGGTTCCTGATGTTCATAGGGATCCTCCTGTGTTTTTCTGGGCACCTTTGGAGCCTGGCCCCATCCTCTTTTCAYCCTTCCTGCAGGTGTTTATGCACATTAAGATTCTCCTGAGCCTTCTCTTCTCCAGGCTGAGCAGTCTCAGCTTTCCCAGCTCTTCCTCATATGGGAGGCGCTCCAATATATTAATGTGCTAAGGGAGCCTGTGCTGGACTCTCTCCAGCAAATGAGCACTGCCAAAGGCATTAAGAAGCTCTAAGGTGGGACTTAAGTTCCTAACCTTCTTAAGGTCTCCTGAAAAATCCTATAGATAACTATTTTTAGACACCTAAATGCCTTTGAGTGTCTGACTGTAATGTTCTTAGAATTATTTTAATTCAAATTATAGAGAGATGAGTTCAAAAGGTTTTTATTCATTTGGTCTTTCTACATTGATAAGTAAACTTTCATTTTTCCTCCTTTTCTGCAAAGCATATAACATATACTATGAAAAATGTAGAGTATGTAAGATGCCAGCTTTCTTAATATGGGAGCACAACTGAATACATAGGGATACCATCTTTATGCCTTAGAAACAATGTCTAAAATAATTGTACAAAATTCTGTCTCTTTTCAGAGTAATATTAGCAGAAAAAGAAATCAATTTTAATTCCTAACTTCTAAATCTAGGGGGTATAATCCTCTACTGAAAAACAAAAGAAAGTAAATCAAGCCTTTGTGTGCCTGGCTGTGAAATTAACCATTGCAATTTCATCATAATTTTATTGAATTAATTCTTCCTCTCTTGGTTTTCACAAAAGTAATGGGTAATGTTTTCTCTCAGATAAGATGATGACTATATAATTTCTGTTTCTATGCAGTTTTGGGTTAATGTGGTCTCTGGATGCCATTAATATTTATAAAATACATCTTCCTAATTGGTTTTATCTCGGTATAATCAACTAACAAAATACTTGCTAGTGAAGTCATTGGAGAACTTCTATTCTCATTTTCAAGCAATGGAGACAATAAACATCCGGAGACYTGGAAGATGTTTTGGAATAAATTTTAAAAATATTCAATTTTATGTCAGTAAACAGAGAAGAAAGTCGATAAACAAAGAAGAAAAAGGTGAATATTAAACATGGGGTATGTGTACGAGAACCTTTGTTTTTACAARTTCTTTTCTTGACTTGAAACATTTATACATTGTTCTTGATATTCCTATCTTCATTTGAAAGATTCACTCTGCTTCACAGTTGCTGTACAACCATAAATATACAGTCTAATACGTCTTTTTCTTCTAATTTTTTAAACTGAAAACCCTAGAGTGAGTAGCTGCTGGCAGTCATACTTTTACATGCCATCCTTTATTATTCACTGGCATGAAGATTAYTGGCAGAAGAAAAGAGGAGATAGTCAGCCCAGTCAAGCATGTTTTCTGCTATCCAATTTTTCTTGAAACACCACCAGTTTTCCAGATTTCCTTTTGCTGTTGTTTTTTTAATCACAACACATACACCTTACTAGCAGGATGTTAGCTGAAAATTGCACCACTGTAAATAGCTATATTTGCTGAATTMTAATATAATTTTTCAAGTCTATCCATGCCCACAAATCTAATCAGTTGCTTTGTCTTGTTTGTCATACTATGACAATTTGGTCCTTGCAAGTTTTCTAATGTATTTTGAGAATTATTTCTTCAGCTGTGCTAAACCACATGCCATTTCTTGGAACAGTTCTCTCTGCATCTCCTAACCTATGCACTGATTTTTCAAGTTACTTTGCCATTCTATTATTTGAGAATACTTACTATAACTTGGTGCTGACAGTTACTAATTTCATGGCATCTTGAGCCTTTAAGCAAGAATTTTCTATTTGTTTAACTTAGTTTTGAATGGTTTGGGTTCTTTTYTTCTGAGCTATTTTTGGGCTTACAAGATAGCTGTTTTAAGGGTTGACTAAATGCTTAAATTTGTTCCTGGACTGTAAAAAGATGTAATGTCTTTTTAAAATGTTTTCCTTGTAGTATTTGAGAGGAAGTATTTGTCAAGTGATTTGCCTTTAAGTGTTTCAAGTAGATGGATAAGCTTRAGAAATCCATTGGAAACTATCCCCAGAGTGCATTTACTATTTGTACATCAAATCGAAAGGTCTGCTTTTAAAACAGACATTGTAAATCATGAGATACAAAGAAAGTATTGCTTTTCTGCTTAGTTTCCTGGCTTCAGCATTTTCCTGGGAACATTTAGCAAAACAGAGACGGTAAATTTTACAGGTATATTTTGGTTAATTCTCATTGAGAAAGCTTTGCAGTTTAAGTTGATTCATGTCATTTGGGTATTGGCACAGCTGTGCTGATCACACTGAAAGTTTTTACGKATACTTTTAATTGAGTATAATTTATATATGCTAAAGAGACTCAATGTTTGATACATTAGGTTTCTTCCAAAGTATTGCTGAAGCTTGTACTGTTCTGGKGTGTAGTTTGTGTTGTCTTCAAATGACTCTGATGTCTCAAACTCTTTCAGAATGCTCAGAAGAAGGAGTTTCTGAGAAAAAAAAAAAAGTTAAGAAAATTAATATATTTTCTTATGCTTGACAAAAATTCTCTGAAACCACTCTGCATATCTGGAAAATGACTTTCAGAGGTGATGAAACATAAGGCTCAGTTAAAAAAACCCAGATTCCACTTCCAGCCTCCACATCCTCTGTCACTCTCCCTGTGCTGAAAGGCACATTGGGATGCTTAAGACAGCAAGAGTTTGGAAGTTTTGGAAGGTTATTTTTTGTTTTCCCTGTTCATATTTTTCAGCTTTTCCTTAGGATCAGAGGGATCATTTGGGTAGGACAATCCACACTGGGAGCCACCAGTGAGGTGCTCCCAGTGCGGTTGGTGCACTGGAAGTTGCACCCCTGTGCTCAGCCCTTATATGGAAGAGTTCAGTTGGAGACTCAGCACTTTGCCACCTTCAACAGTTTTCACTTAAAACCACAGGATGGCAGCCATGAGGAGGATATGGCAAAGTAGCTTTCCTTTTTACCCCATRGTATGGGTTACTGAGAAGAGAACAGCTTTTACTCTCAGTGCTTAGCCAGCAGATTTACAAATACAGGCAGATCAGGGTGGTTGTTTAGTGAACCCCAGTGGACTATGCCCTTTTGGAATATTTTTCTACTGTGAGTATAACAGTAAMAACTTTGGAGAGGTTCATCAGGTCTTTGCAACCATGCAAGCCAAAGGATGCGTGGTCAGAATGTTGATTCCCATGGCAGTGGAACTATGGCTCCCAGATATTCCAATTAGGAAAAGGAAAGTCTGTCAGATTTTAGGCTAGGATTCCTGAATTTGAGATTTAGTTCTAACTGAGTGAGGACTGCCATTCTGGCTCATCTTACTCTGGAAGGCTCCCCCATTTGAGGAGTGAAGTGATGGAGTAGATAGTACTGACCAGATTGTGACTGTAGATAGTATATAAATTTTTTTGTTTTTAGAAATCTATTTAACTTGCCAATAATCCACCAATATATTAATGTTGTATATTATCCAAAATAGGTTTCGTCTTGGGGATCTGGCAGGTTAGATAACTTTTTTGTTTCAAATAATACCTGAATTTAAATTTATTTTTATTTCCAAYGATGCCAGCAAATTTCAGCACAGGCCARGGTATCTAAGGAACTGCAGTTTATCCGGAGTCAAAGTCCACAGTGACACAGGGAGAAACACCTGTCCATTGAAACAAATAAAAAACCTCGATTTAAACACCATCCTAATGAAAACTTCAAGCTAATGACAGTTTCTCTATACTCTGAGTTTAAAATGTTTGCRGTTTCTATCTAAATTGTTCATTGTGCAACAAGCCTGGAGGTTAGTGCCCCAGATCAGCACTCAYGATTATGGCAGAATTCTAGAAAGCTGTGGCCAATCTTTATGTGAGAAAGATGCACCTGTAGCGCTGAGGAATGCAAAAACATTAAGCAGTTCTTACAGGAACATCAAAACAATGTACTGCAGAGTAGTATCAGTACCACACTACCATAGAATCTGAGAATCATAGATCACAATGAATTGGAAGGGATCCACAAAGATCATCAAATCCAACTTCTGGCCCCTGTGCAGGACACCCCAAGAAACACACCTGAGAGCATCATCCAAATGTTTCTGGAACCCRGAGAGGCTTGGTGCTGTGACCACTTCCCTGTAAATCCTGTGGCAATTTCCAGTGACCGACCACCCTTTGGGAGAAAAACCTTTTCCTAACATCTAAATTAAATCTCCCTKGGTTCAGCTTGATGCCATTTCTTCAACTCCTGTCACTGGTCACAAGAGYGAAGAGATCTGCACTCACCCTTCCTCTTCCCCCCACAGGGAAGCTGTAAGTGCAGTGAGGCCTCCCCTCAGTCTCCTCCAGGCTGAACAGACCAAGGGCCCTCAGCTGCTCCTCACACGGCTTCACCTCAAGGCCTTCACCATCCTCGTGTTTCTTCTCTATGTTGTGGCACCCAGAAGTGCCCCCAGCACTGGAGGTGAGGCCACCCCAGAGCAGAGGGGACAATCCCCTCCCTGGCCCTGTGGCCATGCTGGGCCTGATGCCCCCAGGACACGCTGGGCCCTCCTGGCTGCCAGGGCACTGCTGGCTCATGTTCAGCTTTCCATTGACACATTGGCATAATTAAGAAAATGTGTTTTATTACATGTTTTGTCAAGTTAGTGGTAAATTTTGCTCCCATAAAAGATGTAAGCTGCATTATAAAATACTTGGGGGATGTGTTTACTGCAAAAAAGCAAAATCRTATAGGTTCTACTTCATTATTGTTGCAATAATAGTCTTTTCAGAGGGCTGGAGACCTTTTTTCCTCCATTGTCATGATAAGCATATCTATACTGCATTTTCATCAGCTGGGTTCAAAATAATTTGACAGTCCTGTTTCATCAGCAGGAAAAATACAATACCCACTGTGAATAATAAATCAACACTTCATTTCCTGTAAATAATGAAATTAATTGAAAATATTTACAGAGCTCAACACAGCGGCTCTCCTATTTTTAGAGATAATTCAGACCTCTTGCTCCATAGGCTGCTCTTTAGACTGCTAGACTGAGGCAAAGCCTATATTCTATTCAAAAACCAGCATCAGATAAAGCTCCATTGACAGATAACACCTAGAAAATCTCCCAGCAATGGCTTTCAAGATGTGACAGAGTTCCTGTTGCTGTGAAGATAACTTCCYAAGGGAGCTCTGGCTGGCAAAATGCAGCTACAGTGGCTCAGGCAGGTGTTTGCCCCTGAGAGCTTGAACAGAGGCAGTGGGGCTCTGGTACAGAGGGCAGAGCAGCCAGCCAAGGCACAGCAAGGGTTAAACCAACTGCATCTGTTTTCTTCGATGGGTAAGAACCAGCACCTCCACATTCAGGAAACTTGCCACCATTCCTACCTAAAATAGAAAGAAACAGCAGTTGCCTGAATTTTAACATTCTGCCCTGCTCTAGGGAGGAGGAAAAAACTCAACAGCACAGCATCTGAAAATTAATGTAGAAATTTAAACAACAAACAGACCAAAATTATAATGGATGGAAGTCCTAAGCTATTACATGTTCAGCCACCAAGATACACCTTTTCACTTAAAAATAATACTAGTTTTACCTTAASCTGGAATTAAAAGTTAAATTATTTTATTGAAAATCACATTAAATTTTTTTTTGAGAATATGATGCTTTACAGTCTTAAAAAAATATCCTGTGCTATTTTATTTAGTATATGTACATGCTAGATATTTACTAGGGAAAAAATATAGAAGAAATGCAGAAATGATGCTTGCTAGGATAAAGGTATTACAGTAGAGAATTATCTAGGTATTGTTTGGGTATTTTTCACAGGTGCCAAACAAGATGGGAGGAGAAGCCTGCATCTGTGATTTAATACCTACAAACAAAAACTTTTAAGAGCAATCAAAGTGTTGGTCTGAAGGAAAATATTTGCTAACATTTTTGGGACTTCTCAAACTTTAGACAGACACTCGTGGAACACTGACACTAATGCTTTAGGATAACCTGCATTAAAAGAACTCCACTCTGTAGGCCCATGGATTTACCCAAAGTACAAAAATCTGTTTATTAGCTGAGGACTCTCAAGTAGGCACCTGCTCATCCCCAAACAGGCTTTACCTGTGGACAACACATTGCAGCTGAATCCCTCAGGGCAGTGCARGTAATGCCTCTGTTGACTGCAGGTAATGGTAATGCCTTACCCACCTGCCCTAGTAGGGAATGCAACACTGGGTAAGACATCTACTGGATCTGGAATTCCCACTAAATATATTTATTTCCATGAGGTAGCAACAAATCAGTTTGAAGTTTTGGGTTTTTTTCCCCAAATATTGTGCTTAATTTAAAAAAACAATCAAACATACAAAAAAACCCCCCAAAAATCACTCTGATGTACTAGAAGCAAAAAGTGGTGGTTTTATTGTTCAGTGTTATTGGACTACTTATGATGAATGAAGAATGCATTAAAAGTTTTCAGGTTGGGTGTCTCAAATGTATGCCATAGTCAGAGGAATTATTTTCTCAGTCTGAAAACACAGCTTTTGATTGTCAAAATCTTTCCAAATGGTAGTGAAACGTAAAAGGGTGCAAAAACTCATTTAGGCTGTTCAATGTGTAATATCTTTTCATGTTCATCTTGTACTTAATATTTTAAAATTTGTAAAAACATTACATTATATTTTTTCATTATATTTTTCTGTCTCATGTCATAAGCATTTTTAGATTTTAATTTTACTTTTTAATTCCACTTTCACAGAACATTTCAAAATATTAAAATTACTGAAAGGAGAAGAATAACCATCTCTATTGCCCTTTACTTTAGTATTTTGGGTTGCAGTTCTCATGTACCACAGCTAACAATGTTGAGTACAGCAGCTAATTGTGTGAAATGTTCCATTTCTTGGAATAGGGACATTACATTTATTGTCATCTGCTCTATTGGTTCTTGAAGTGAAGCTATTCTCTTTTAAAAGGAACTGCATCTGTATAATAATTTAGTTCATCTTGTATGAGAGTATTCTAGATTTATAAATTGATTTGTGTTCCTCAAAAGCTTTACTTGTGAACTTTTACTGATAAAAGTAAAAATCATTCTGGTTCATAGAAGTAACTAATTTMAATCAAATATATAAGTTGACTTTGTTTGTAATAGAGGATTCAGCATTTCAAGATCAACACAAGGGAAATTCTTTCTTATGTAAAATCATAATTTACTATTTTTATGATATTAGATGGTGGTTAAAATGTTTGGAAGATGGAAAAAGAAGGGATGGTACGGGGGGAGTGGTATTTTGGTTTTGGTTGGGTTTGGGGTTTTTTCCCCATCAGACAAAAAAGTAAATGAAATTGTGGAATTGGAGACAGAGAAAAATTCTGTTCAACACTTAAATCTTAAATGAATAGTTCACATTGGGAAATTAAATTGAAATTYAGTTGATTAAATATCTCTACTCAAACTTATGGGTAGGGAGGAAGGAAAGAGAGAGAATAAGGAAGCTCAAGTTTCAGAGGTCTCTTCTAAATAATATTTTTCATGTCATAAAAGGAATTGTTCAAATGTTTATGATTTGCAATTAAGCTTTAATTACAAATAACAGTTGGAATTAGATACACCATCAATACATCATGAATCCAAGCTTCACAGTCTGTTTTACAACCTGATTTGGCAGATTCTGTCAAGGACAGCGTTCCCCACCACAAGTCAATGGGACTGATAMTGGGGGGGTTGTAAATACTTATTTTTAAACAATACTTGCTTTAAAGTCAGAGCTTTTGTAGTTGCAACAACCAGCTGGCCCCAGAACAGAGCTTCCTGCTAAAGTTCCATTAAAATTTGCTTAATTTAAATATGGCATCCAGCCAGCTGGCATCTAATTCCTGGGGTCCTCTGTTAGACATGCTTGAAGTAGTRGGAGTGTAGAGACTGCTTCTGATGCAAATAGTCTGCGAGTTGCAGAAAAACACTTCTGTCTGGAGAAATACAACTGCTTGCTGTCATAATAAGCCGAGAGGAATTGGCTGGGGATGAATCATTTCAGCGTGGCTGATTGCCACAGTGTCTGTACCRACCAAGTATTCCTGGTAATCTGCATATAATTCATATGGCTGAGAGTTTATATTAAGTATCTTTTAATGTACAGACTGATACCTTCTGTGAAGTTCAGCATTTCTCAATGAAGAATACCAAGTCTTTCATTCCAGTGAGAAGGAAAATCTAACAATAGAAGGGAGAACTTCCACTGTAACAAAGTAATACCTATGGAATTGAAAATCTCTCATTCCCATTAAAAGAGGATTGGATGGCTCTGGAGTGAAAGCAGCTGGGTAGGAGCCCTGTCAGGTGCTGAAGGGAAGACTGACCATAAGAGAAAATATATTTCTTGGAGTAGAAGGTCTATCACTGTGTAAGTCCTTGACTACCACCTCCTCACAAAGCAAGTTAATAGAGGTGAAAGAATAACTCTAGTTTATAGTGCCCAGGTTTATCTAAAGACATTTTCTCATCTATGAATTTTACGTTTAGTAGCCTGTTCTGGATATATAAAGGCTTGCATTTATCCTTATCCATGTTAAGTACAATTTTAAAACAATTCCTAGGGGAAAATTCTTAAATGTATAAAGACTTGTAACCTTTTAACAATTACCTATCTCAGAAGTGATAAATTCTCTAGGACAGTAAGAATAATTAAGTAGTTATTTGTACTGCTAGTGATAGTGTGGTGCTGAAAGATGCCATTTTCTCTTCATGAAGATACTAAAAAATCTGATGAAGTGGCCATTTAATTAAAACAAGTCTAAGCCAAGTAGTGCTTAGGAGGCAAGGAYTCAGCTGGGCTCTGAGGTTAGAAATTCAGCAGGGGTGTGCCAAGAGGCCACACAAATGACCTGCTTACTACCTTATCTGGGATCAACAAGGTGTTCTAAGAAAAAGTGGGTTTTAAAAATCTTAATTACTATTATTACCATAAAATAAGTGGGAGGCAGATATAAAAAAAAATTGATTTCTATTTGAAATGTGCTTTAAATTCCTCTGAGTGTTTATCCTACTGAGGAGCCYCTCATTATTAGATGATGAAATATCTCATTAGTTCTCCCCCATCTTGCATTAAATTCCTCGCATCTGGTTACAGATGTAGTCTGTGAGACAAAGAGAAGGTGTTGCCTGAAAATCCTCTTCCCCTCTCCAAAACAGAGCTGACTTTGGAAAAATTGATCAGCACCTTTGAGTAGAAGGGAAAACTGTGGACAAGGGATTTCCCGAAATGCAAATATTCTTAAAAATATATCTGTTGGAAAGATTATAAAGAGATTATGCCTATGCCATTAAAGACAAAATTTTATTATCAGGTGAAGAGGAGGATACAGAATGGACACCAAGAATAAGTTACATATCTGAATGCACTAATATGAGTAGATCAGAATGTTGACTCCCTGCCATTAATTTCTTAGGATAGCAAGAGCTCAAGGCATATTGTCAGACAGAAAACTGAATATTAAAAATAGTATTACTCTCATGTCTTATCTGTTGTAATGATTAAAGAAAAAAAAAAAAAAAAGAAAAGCTAACACCACTGTTAATGTGCTATATCTGTGGGGCAGTAACCATGACAACTCAGCTTGCTTTTCTTTTAATTTCTAAAGCAAATATAAGCATTTGTAGAAATATTCATAAAATATGTTCATACAACATTGATAACATTCAAGGCTTTTAAAATAAACCTTTCTTAGTGTCCCATATTTCCTCATACTTTATGCATTCACATTCTTTACTGTTGTCAGGACTTTTTAAATTTTATTCTTGTCATGTTGATATTTTGCCAGAATTAAGCTGAGTTGTTTTGATTTTCTTTCAGTATTTTTTATTACATTGATTTGTTTATGCATTTTTTCTACTACATTATTTTCAAATTCCTCATGTCCCTATTTTTTTTTTTTGAAAAGTTAATAGTTTTCAATTAAAACCAGCTCTAAGAGTTTATTGATTTATTTTATTTGGTTGTCCTGCCAACTCTGTGGAGCATTTCAGARCAGAAGCCTCCTGGTGAGTTAGTATCCAAAATAATTTAGCCTGAAGTTCTTGGCAGCATCTCTGTTYCTTCATAGCACTGCTGTACAATGTATGATTAGAAAGTTAACATTCCTAATAGATGTTGTTTTGAGGATCTGCCCAATCTTATGAAATATAAACAGAAAAATTTGTGCCTTAAGATTCCAGAAATTCTCCATTGTCTTTACACTAGTGGGACTTCTTTTAACTCAGTGCATTGTTAAAGGTCAAATTCTGCTCAATTTATACATAGAACTTCCAGCATGCATTTCCTTGCAGGAGTGAAACAAACATGCTTTGAATGCAGAGCTCGGATTTTCTGAGAAATGTGCTGAACTGTCTGGCCACCAACCCTTTACATTAACACAGGCATTTAAGACAAACTGAGTTACTGTGTTTCTGATGAGAAATACTGCCTGAAAACCCATTTCTGTACTTGGTTACCCTGCATTAACTGAGGGAGTGAGTGARCTGGTCTTAAACAGGGTGACTGATATCCCCTATTTCAAACAAAATCCTGGTGCCACTTCTCTAGTTCATTGGCTTTATTTATATTTTCTCTTCTTTTGTAAGTTGGTAAGGTTTGAACCCAAGCCTTCATCTGTTTTTTAAATTCATTTTTGGTCTTTGGTTCTCCTTCAGGTGGTCTGGCCTCAGCATCTCAGAATAATAGCTTTGCATTTCAAAAAGGATAAGAGTTATACAAGAATCAGCTCCTTTAACTGACATAACATATACCTGAAAGACATTCTAATATGTTTAAAACTTGGTAATTCAGTTTTCYAATTGATCTTKTTTTAGTTGYTGTTTATTTGAACRTTATCAGAAATACAAGAGCTTTCCTTTGTTTATSGAGTTTTGTGGAATGAAGCACAAARTTTGAGAAGTAGGTTATTAACAGAAGTGTTTTCTCTCTATATCTGATCAGGAGAGCAAAAGGTWAAAAGTATCATTCTGCTATAAATGCAMATTTCAGTCATTCAAACAACTCATGAGAGTTGCTTAGGTTAAAGAAAAAGTTGCAAGTTATCTGCAAAAGACAGCAAAACCATAGCAATGAGTGTCTTTATTAAACATTTCAAATTATTCCTCTGATGTTAAGGTTGGGATTAATGTACCTCTTTATGTTCTGTCTTGTAAAAGGGAGAAAAAATTCACTACAGACAATTGTAAAATGGTTTTAATATGGATAGCAACAATAAATTTAGGATTATTTGTCTTTCTCCAATCCACAATTTTAGTTGAGATGGAAGAATAAATAATCAGCGGAGATAGTTTCAGTTTTAAAAKAGCTAGAGGAGAGAGAATTCCTAAAAATCTTATTCTCACTTTCCTCTCTGTGTCATATCCTGCCTCATGTTACAAGTTGCTTGCAATAGTGTGATATGAGTCAGCAGAACACACTCAACAACTTTGAATATTTCCTACCAGTATCATTATTTGATAAGAGAGGGTTTTTTCCTAAGCAAATATTACAAGCCTGTTTTCATTTTTATGGAAATCTTCCTGGCACAGAAAGCATTTCAAGGAGAAGTACTGAAAAGTGTTATTTAATGTAGGCAGTAGAAAATATTTTGACTATAGGAGAGAAAATTCAGCTATTCATGCTTTATGTTGAGTTTCTATACTCTCTTGTCTGTGCAAAGCAGACAGAAGCTTTGCAATCATTAAAGTTTGTTGGAAGGTTTTATGTGTAAGCTTGTGAAAAATGAAAACTATAATTTTCACAGGTTTTACATGGAACAAAAGACAAACCCTAATGCAGTTTACCCAGCACAGCTACTTGATTGCATCTGAGGAAATATGATAAATACTACTTTTTTTGCACTGTATTGTTATCATAGCCTTAGATAACCCCAGATATCAGGCATGTTTTGTTTTTCCCATCACTGGTAGGCACTACTTTTAATCTTGCATGTAAGTGCCATGGAAACCTAATTATTATTTAGTCCTGGCTCCAGCTGACTCTTTAGGATTACTGTCTTGTTACTTAAAAGTTATTTAAAGATAAAAATGACAACTAATGAAAAGGATTTTGGGTTTGGATAGTCAGCTTGTAGCAGGTAGGTTTTTTTTCTGCTGCAGTTTTGCACAACACAAGCATGGGAAGGAATAAAAGCATGATTGCTAACTTGTCTCGAAAGCAGTCAGGTTGCCATGCAAATCTTGCAGCTCCTGAATCCACTCCACCAGGAAAAGCAGCAAAAAAATTAAGAAGAAATCAACTGATGTTCTTTTTGTTTCAGGAGAAATTTAAAATTAATTGGAAGGTTGCTCAAGTGGAGATTCACTAAAAGGTTGCACTAGGTTGAAGAGATGGAAGAAGAAAAGCTGTGTCACCGAGAGGCAGCAGAAATAGTTTCTGCAAGGCTGCAGAGAATGGAAGTAAAAACAATAAACTCTATTTAGAGTACTGAACTGAAATATGATCCTAGGTCTGCAGTCACTGGAAAAAACATTCTTTTGCTGAAGAACAAACCTCGTGCAGGACTGCAGGTTGTGCAGTGATAAAAACCATTAAGTCCTAATACGAGCTCCTTCTAAGGGAACTTTTGCTATCATCTCTGCTGGAGGAACGACAGTCAAACTGCTTACTAGCCTCCAAGCATAAGTGGAAATTAAATGTGGCTTTTTCACAAGAGAAAGTATTTCCTCTATATCATGAACAACTGGGGAAGTTAAAGATGCAAGTTAAGAAATAAATTTTTCTGTATATTAAGGAGTATCGGAGTGACTGAGGTTGTGAGTTCAGTATTTTTCATTAATCTTTTCCTGCATTTCTATACATATTCATATGTGTTTGTGCACATCACCATTATGGGTTTTCTGTACTTTGTGCTTTTTTCATAAAAAAATTCCTACTATCAAAAAATCTGGACTTAATTCAGCTTCAAGTTTGCCAGTATTTAAGTAACTTGATGGTAGTATTCAGTCTGTATAGGTAGGAATAAAACATTCTGCAGCATACAAATGATTCCTTAGCTATTAATAAGAAATATTAAAAGTATGAGTGGAAAAGCAGGTCCTTATTCCAAGAGGGGATGAAGTCACCATCATTAACCATCAGCTGTAAGATGACTTCAGTGTTACAATGATTTCAGCTTAGTAAAAATTTGTACAGAATACGCTGTAATTTTATGGGGTTTTGTGCTCTTGTCTTAGCTTTGGAAAACTTTTGCATAGTGGTGATTAAATATCTGTGCCATTTTTCCTATGGCAAATTTCTATACACATACAATCTAGAGCTCCTCTATTCCTACCTTGTAATTCTTAGGTTCTATTATTAGAAAATATTTTCCCTAGCAGATTCTAGTAATTCTACCAATAACCAAATTTAATTAATATATTTTTCATTCTATCAATATCTCAGAAAAACCCCAATATATCTATCCCATTACTGTTTCTGAAAACATAAAATAATCATAAGATCATTCTTCTTTAAGGTGAGTTTGTGAGGCATTTAAGACTAACAAATTCTTACAGATTTCTCAGTTAATATTTATTTCCAGAGAATATTTCAGTTCTGTGGAAATACTTCCCTGTTAAGTGCCTTTATATTTGCTGACATTTTGTGAATGGTGCAATGAGAAAAGGCTCATAGGTGATTCGTAGCTATACCCATGTAGCTCTCTAAGCAAACTAGTGAAAATTTCCTAAGCCATGCAGTTCAAATTTCAAGTAGAACAATAATTATTATTACTAACAATAATATAGGTAGTATTAGTAGTTAAAGAATCACTTCCAATTTCTTCAAATTCTTCTATTAAACAGATCAAAGCTACAACAAGCAGCTGATGTGAGCAGTTCTGTACAAATGGGAAGGATGCTAATTTGGCTTAACAAATCACAGAGCTTGCAGGAAAGACTCAAGTGGAATAAATGATTCTGTATGACCTAACACAAATACAAGAGATTAAGACATTTTTCTAGTCATAAAAGAACCCATCAAGCTGTGTAAGGTGTTATCTGAATCTTGCAGCAATGCCATGGAYTGTCAAGAAATCTATGGTAGAACCACTGCTGGCCTTCACAATGGGGTGTTTCATATCTCTTTTTAGTGTCRACATATGAAAGAAAATCAGATATGGAATATCCAGAAAAGGGACTGTATGGAAGAGCATGTCAATAATGCATCAGTGAAACCAGAACTTCTCTATTTCAACTCATATTGAAAGAGAAATATGAGAACACATTACAGCTGTATAACCGAGGAGCTAAACTGTGGAGTACATACATGACTATGCATTTGAAACAGCAGAAATGCAAAGACATTGAATGTGAGAGTGAGTGTGTGTGAGTGTGTGTGTGTGTGTGTGTGTGTGTGTGTGTGTGTGTAAAAACTTCTTTAAAAACTGAGTTACAGGATGGGATTGGCCGACTAAAGTATGGCACTGTGAAAATAGAGATATGGCTACTTACGGGACTCTTACAGAAGGAGCCCTGGAAAAGCCTAGGAGTGCACAGTACCATGTTCTGTGGGAAAAGGGAAAACAAGGCAATCAGTGTCAGGAGTCAGGAAAATCTGAAGTCAGCATCCCCTTGTCTTATACACAATGTGCTGCTCTCTATTTGGTCAAGTCATATGTGTTTTGCAGAAATTGGTCTGTTAGATGAGAAAGAGAGGGTGCAATCTGCTTCCCAAAGGATGAGCTTATCTGAGTAGTTAATAATTTGGTGGGTCAACAGCTATTTTTAACAAAAGAATATAAATTGTAAGCATTTTAATAAACTGGGATTTGTTAAGGCATGGCCTTGTTTCAAATCATGTTTATGCAAAGCATTTCGTATTTCTGCAGAGAAGGTGTGTGTGTGTGTATATTTAGATTAAAACTACTGACCTGTTTCATTTTTCAGTAGTTAGGGTATCAGTACATCTTACATTATTTATCCTATCACTACTAACAGAGCTCCACAACAGATGGAGACATTATCCCACACAAATGGCATTTTTACTGGGCAGAACTAACAGGCTTTTCAGTAGATTGATGTTTTAGGTGTATTGAAAGAGGTTTTTTAAAGTTACTGCATATATCCTTTTCTCTGTGAGTCTTCTGCATAGAATTAGTTAGTATTAACTCCAGAGAAATAAAAAAGGATACTATACTAAAAAAGAAATCTGCTAAGACAGAAAGATTYGCAGACAAAGGTGAAAGATGTTTTTCTTCAGTATAATATTAGTACTCCTCTATAGCTCTCAAGACAGGATGTGAATAGGGAAATCTAAGTTCCTAGGAAAAAAGTTACTCCTCAGAGCAGTTTTTTTGTCCAGAGATTTAGGTTCCTAGTTATGGAGAAAGTCTTCTTCTGGTCATAATAGGCTTTTTCTTTATCCCGGGAAATGATTGCCACGATTGCTTTTAAACCTTGCTTTTACTAGCAATATTACAAAATAGCTGWGTGAAAGAAAATAAACTAGGATTAATTTCTATTCATTTCTTCTAAATTTAAAGATTATATTATTTTAAAAATAACTGTTTTAATATTATGAGAGAAGCTGAAACATGAGAAGAATCAAAGGAAAATATCTTCTAAAAAGCYCAAAGAATTAACTGGATCTCTTCAGCCCAGAGTGACTGCCTGAAGTGAAATTTTCTTAAACCTTACTGATCCAATCACAAAATTTATATTTGCTTTTTATGGTATATAGCTTTACAATTCYACAGTGATGTCCAGGAAACATTTTGCTACACCATTTGAGCCTAATGAAACAGACAGTGATTTATATAATGGTAAGTATCAACTCATGAGGRTTTTGCCAGCTCTTGCAGTGGTTTCACTGCAACAAATACTAGAAAAGAGTAACTTATGCTTCAGCACCTAAGAGATCTTGCTTTRAGGCTCATATGGCCAAGGTCAGAGAAGAATGCTCCAATAAATCTGATTTCATATTTATATCAGAGTGAAACATAGCACATCTAAACATGTCTCACATCTTTTCCGTTTTCATCAAAAAAATTAAAATCCATGTGGGCTTGAATCTTCAAAATRCAAAGGCTGAAGTAATGATGTAATTAATTACACAGGAAGTAATTGATATGTTCACGTGTTCATACAAATGACCAATTAATGTCATCTGTGTAAAAGAGTATTTCCTAATTAATATTTAGGTTTTTTAAAAAATAATTGCAAATAATTTACAATTATTTTCTGGAAATAGAAGAGAACACAAGTAGTGAGGAAGGTTKAATAAGGGACACTGCACTTTGCCACAACTGCATCCTCCAGAAGCTCAGCAGAGAGTTTAAATAGGGTACAATGACACTGTTMCTGTGTCACCACATTGAGGATCAGATGGACAGCAGAAGAGATTGCAAATACTCTTGATGTGCTTATTTCTTCAATTGTGCTAACAAGACCCAGATTTTTATATCATCAGGCAAATGCTCCTAAAAAATGCCCAGAAGCACTCCAGATAGTTAGATACCCATAAAAAAAACATCTGCCAAATAAGATTTCCAAAGCCTAAACTCTCATAGAGTGTTTGAAACCTAAAGTGCCCGGGGGCTTTTTAAAATATTACAATGTGCATGATAGGGATTCCACATAGAAAYATTTTTGAAAATCCATATTTAAATCAATTTCAAGGAACCATGTGAAAATTCCTAATTTAACTGATTTGAGCTTGGGTAGATAAAGCCCTAATCTTCAGAATATTTTCCACTACTGTTCAGGAGGTGGATGCCAGGATTGTGAATTATGCAGAGCTGTGACAGAAGCACAGACCAGTGCCATTCCAGGACACTATACAAAAGATTTTTGAAGGCAGAAACAAGGTCCTGCCCATGACAGTCACAGAAGAAGAGAAATGTAAATTCCAGAGTAAGGAAAAAACCTCAGAGGATAAATCTAGAACAAGAACCATCATCAGCGTTTTCTTTTGTGACATTACGAGACTGTGAAAGGTAATATCTTCAGTATCCAACTCAAAATTATTATGCATTTATTTCAAAGCCTAATTTTCACCCCTAAAACACTCACCTTTGCTTTTGCAAATTCATATGATGGGGGAGTGGAAATGGTAGCTGAAGAAAACCTCTGGCAATAGGCTCTTTAGTAAACATGAGCTGTCCAGAAATCCTGCAAATTGTATGCAGTGCAGTAGATCTGGGGACAGCCAGCTGGCATCACCTTATATATGGAACTGCAGTTCCCACAAAAATCTCTKTGGTGATTTATGCATTCACCTTTGAATGGTTTGGGAAATGAACCATGTGACTAGCAGRAACAGAAATCCCTTTAAAATACTTGAAAACACAGAACAAGAGGCCCAGAAGGTGAAGAAGAAGGCAGATTTCCATGCTTCACTGCCTCACCTGCCTGTGAGAGGAATCCAACACATGAGCAGTTAAAAAAAAATATACAACTGGGACTTTCAAATCTCTGATAGGTCTGTTGTGACTAAGAACAAATATTTTGTTGTTAAATGAAAGGATTAAAATACCCCCAAAATAAATGTTAAAATACCCAGTTTTCTCTTAACTTCTTCCATTTCTCTCTAACTATTTCTTTGTATCTTGTTAATTAAGATATTCAACTGTATTATGTGTACCCAGTGTAGGATACCTATTATTTTAAGAATATAATACATCAGCTATTTGTCTCCATGATCTTTGCACCAGACGTTTGTTCTTTCAGGCTAGCATGAAAATTCACTGTAATTATGAGCAACAGTCACTGGCTTGTCACCCTCATATTGTCTTTTCTATTTTTGCTTGTCTTTGGTAAAACATCCAGTTCTCATTCTCATTTAACTTTTTTAGCTCACTTTTTTTGGTTTTTTTCTTTTTGAATTTCCTGATTCACAGTTTTTCTGTCTGCCCTCATGCCTCTTGTCATCTCTTTATTTAACATATTTTCTATGTTTTTATTAGAACTAAGCTATAGGTTTTTGTTGGGCTTTTTTTGTAGTCAAGAGTAAAGGCTTCCCAAATACTGCAATATTTTAAAAATTCCTGAGGAGGCAGCTCTGATGCAGTAAAGGACTGCAAATTGAAAGAACAAAGGCTATTGTGATGAGTTGAAATGCAACATTCCAATTTCCTCAATTTTTATTTTTCTTCAAAGTTGTTCCATATAAACTGAAAGAAGTTCATACATAAATGAAAGTGACTTCAGTCAGGCAGTAGAAAATGTTTTGTCTTTTAAATATTTATCATAATTGTAAAACCATACATATATTTGAAATTATTATACAGGTAAAATAGTTGTTGTATTTTAAATGAAAATATAATAAAGTTTCAGTGTAACAGCCTAAAAATTAAATATTTTTCCTAAAAATATTAGTAGTTCGCTTTTGCCAAGAAAYATGGTTTGTTTTCAGTTTGGTAAATATTATGTTCTAAAATATGTTCTTTCTCTTTTTCAGCCTACAAAGTACCCCTATATTGCTAGATCTGGTTGCATGATTGGCTCTCAAAGGAGATGATGTTTGCTTAGTTCATACTTGACACCTTATCAGAGACTGATTTTACTTGGAAATGAAATCTTCACACAATGAGAAGGCAGAGTGTTTTCACCTGTACTTTCCTACTTTGCTGGATAAAAGCTCAAGGAGAAAAATAACAGGGAGTTATTAGAAGTGTGCACAAAAAAAATAAAACTCTTTAGCCTGAAATGTACTTTGCTACTTGTTTGAGCTAGGAAATATTTGGCAAACACTTCAGCCATTTGGCTAGTAAACCTGGCAGAAAGTTCTTAAGGAGTGAGAAAATGCAGGCTGTGAAAGAACATAATCATGATCAACAGCACCCAAAACCAGTCATCTTGTAAAAGAGAAAGCTTATGCATCTCCTCCACCAGTTTATTTGAAGAGCTTTCTTTGTAAAGTGAGGTTCATCCTCTGATGGCAGATGTTCCAGCATTCCCTGTAGCAGATTGGGAATGCTGTAACGAGTTTTGGCTACAAGAAAGCAGTGTCACTGAACAGCCAGGACACAGGAGAGTGCACACCCCAAACTCCCTTGGTCTGCTCAACCTGGATTTCATTGCAAGAGCTCCATATCTACTCTTCAGATATGGAACTTGTGAAGGCAGAAACAGTCTTCAAGGCAACCACTCAAGTAACTCTGATCCTCATTGCCTGTACAACTTGTACAAGACAGGGAATGACCTGGAAACAAAAACTATTTAGAACAGTATGCAATGGAAGAGTGGAGCATAGACCCACTGCAACATGCAGAGGTGACACAAGTACTCATGCAACYTAAAATTTGTTAATTATTTGAGTTGTGGGGTGAAATCTGAAATGTTAGACTATGGATTGTWTACTTTTCTTAATGAATATGGAATCAGATTAAAGCACTTGTAAGATGTTGCCTGTAACAAGTTCATTTGAGGAAATTACTCTAACATTAAGTCCCCTGTGCTGTTTAAATATTCCAGCATTACTCATGGCAGAATAACTCTTTCCATCACTGCCACAGGTCTTCCTTTAGGCATCCAGTTCCYCCATTAGTTCCACAGTGATATAGATATTTCCCTCCTTTGTAAAGCATTGCAAGAGATTTGATTCAATTTTATAATAGAATTGTGCTTATTCCCTTAACTCCTCTTTTGGATTCTAATCTATTTCTGTTCCAAACAAACCTGTCCATTAAAATTTTGTCAGTGTACTGAAGCAAGTGATTTTACTGAAGTCTTCCATTTTTGGACCTTGAGGTAAGGCACACAAAAGAACCAGTGGTACCCAGAGGTCACAGGAGTGGACACAGACAATGTGTTCTAGAAAGGTGTAGCCCTCAGCAAATGGATGGAAGCCAACAGAGGCCATCTGGCTTCAGGGTCAGGACTTCTTCCTGACCTTTCTTTTTTAACAGTACAGATATAACAATTCACAGCTCTAATTGCTATGCTCCATCAGTACCTGCACACTGAGGTGTATTCAGTAGTATCTTAATCACTACTTCACTGAATCATAAAGATTTTAGGGTTGGAAAAGAGACCATCCAGTCCAAACCCCCTGATAAGACAAGGTCATCAAAAGCAGATGACACAGGAACTTTTCCAGAGTTTGGAATGTCTCTAGAGAGACTCTGTGCCCTCCCTGGGCAGCTCTACAGTGCTCTCAATGTAAACAAGTTCTTCCTCATGTTGAGTTGGAACTTCCTGTATTTTAATTTATGGCCATTATTCTTCATCCTGTCACTGGGCACCACTAAAAAGAGTCTGGCACATCCTCTTGGCTCCAACTTTTGAGATATTTATATGCGTTAATGAAAACCCCTCTCAACCTTCTGCAGAATAAACAGACACAGCTCCCTCAGTTTCTTCTTATAAGAGGAGATTTTTGGTATTCCTAAATTATTTTTTGTACTGAAGATATAAAGGGTTTGAATATTCTGAAAAAGGATGTATCTGGTGCTTTTTTACATTGTCATTTACCTTGTTTCAAAAGTGGAAAAGTTATAAAAACATACTAGAGCAAAACTATATACTTAATGGGGTACTAAATTTTGTCTCTTTCCCTTTTTCACTTATGAAATTTTCAAAAAACAATAAAAGAAATAAAGGGCAAATAAGGTTTTTTATATATTTGTAAAAGTTGGAGTTCAGATACTCAACCCGCTTTGGTCAAAGTTTCAGAAATGAAAGTGTCCTTTAACCACAATAAATACTATTGTATTATGGGTACCCAATTTTTATTAAAATATTTTTAGATAGATTATTCAGCCTCTGATTTCCTAAACTCATCCACAATTTACTCTACTCTCCAATTTTCTGTAATAAACTATTCCCTGAAAAGAAAATTATTCAACTTTTATCACAATGATTCACAGCAGTCACACCAGGCTACACATTGGAAAATTGGTGTAAGTAGATAATTTGTGTGTTGAGAGGATGAAACAAAGCAATTTYCTGCATGTGCAGCTCACACCATCTCATTGATTGCTATTAAGTAAATCTCATATTGCAAAAACTGTCTGTGAGCTCACTTCCAACTAAATATCTGTCAATTGGGGACATAAATTTAGGTGCGTTTCCATGGCTTTTGTCTTACAAATTGTTCCCTAGTTGAGACAATTGGAAAATAGACATCTTTACTTTGCTGGGAACATGTAAATAGAGTCCAAGAGTTTGACCTACTTATTAGCTTCTTAGGAATGTATATATTATATTTAAAATGTTGTATCTCAGTCAACATCTACATCTAAACATCAGAAATAAGCCTTGACTGGAATGTCTGTGTCAAAGGTAGAAGAGAGCGGTTGTGTCCAGCCAGTAATGATGTCACACAACTGGCATAATGTCACACAACCCCAGCCCTCCTGGCCCTGGTGTCTGATCTATGCTCTGGTTATGGCATGAGAATGCAGAACTGTTTGAAAGAAGAGGCTCTCTAAAATGGGATGAGTTATACCTGCAATGAACTGCTTTCTCACAACCTGGGCTTTTTTTCAGAGGACTGGTAGCTGCGACTCAGCAGAGACTCTGGCAGTGACCAAAGATGCAAGTAATATTTAGGTTCTGGTAGATACAAGAATTAAACCAAAGGTTTTTTGAGCTRTAGAAGCATAAACGTGCCACATAGACATGTTTCTCTCCCTTCAGCAGCACTAGAAGTACTTCAGAGGCTATGTCACACTACGTGTGTATTTAAGGTGATTAACATACTGCAGAATAAGCCTCACACCAATGCTGTGTCACTACTTTTACAGAATGTGAAAAAGAAAAAAAAAGAGGATGGAATGTTCTCTTGGCAATTTCTGTAAAGTGCATAAAGTAAATTTGAATTTTTATTGTGTCTAACTCTAAACATATAATTTAAATTGCACAGGTTAGGATAAAAACACAATTTCCTGTCACTGAGTGGAACGTATAAAATGTCAATATAAGAGTAATTCATGTTTTTGCAGTAGAGAATTCTATTCACTTCAGTGCTTTTGCTATAAAATAATTTTCAAATCCAAAATGTCACCCTGTCTTTATGGTTATTGGTCTCTGTACTTTGTCCATGCTGAGGCTGTTAGTTAAGTGCAAAACTGCAAACAGTTCCACAGGCTTCTACAGGGCATGTTGTACAGAACTGACCTCTCTGGAGTCTTTCTCTCTGTTCAAAAGCCAGCTGAGCTTCACTGCTCAATCTGTGATTTCTGCACAGCTGATTCATTAAAATGCATGTTCAAATAAACAACAGGGATCCTAACTCTCAGAATACCATATGAGTCTAAGAATTTTGAAAACTTATCAGTAGACAATTGTCTTTACCTGACCATTCACTGGGAGTCAAAAACTCTAGGAACATCCAAACTTTATTATGTATTTTCAGTGGAGGGGATTTTAAATGATTCACATTTCCCACTAAAACAAATTAATCATATATCTACAGTCCTTTTATTTTCTGACAGTATGAAATTAACATTTCAATTAAAAAAATTATTTCATATTTTCTACTGTAGCCTATTAATTTTGTGCCTATGCCCATTTTGTATTTTAATATTGTAAAGTGTGATACATGGGCTTTACTTTACCTGAATTTATGACTATTGAACATTTCATTAGATACAGTTCTTCTTRCCATGCATTTGGTATTGACAGGATGCTACATTTTATCAGCTAAAGTAGTAAAATATATCTTACTTTCTGTTGTTTTTCTCACTATGTAAAAGTAGGYTGCTGATTGGTAGGAGAATGAAATGGCAAAATATTAAGCAGCCCATTAATTTTGATTTATTAATACACATTCTTTGAAGACACTTTCTTTCATCCAGAATTGGAAGAGTAACTTTCTGTAGGATTAAAAGGCTTTCAAGAAGAAGAATTAAATATGATAGGAATCATTTGGAGAGTTCCACTTGACTTTATAGGTTTTCAATGCAATGCCATTTTAACAGTGTTGTAGATTTTTTTATAATGAGAGATTCTGATTATTTAAAAGGAGATTTTTAAATTTTGATTTGCAGTTCCTGACAGACTTCTGCATTTAGCATTTCTGTAGAATACAATGTGACATGTATTTAAGCCAACCTTATTTTACATCCTTCCAACTGCTTTGTTCCTCTGGGGCCTGGGGGAATAAGTAGTCTGTATTAACATGCATGAGCACTCTTATGACATATAGTTAAGTTGCCATCTGTTCAAAGAAAAAACTTTTATGCACATGGGATTTAAATTTTTTTTATAAAGGAAAATCATTCTTCACAATGCATTGAATTTAAAAGAAAAAGACAATATTGGAATTAAAGATGTCTGAAAATTCATCTGTTTATTTATTTAGTAAATTTAGACATGCTTTTATTGATTCCTTTTAATTAAAAAATATATGATTCTTAATCATGGAATCACAGAATACTTTGTGTTGAAAAGAACCTTAAAGGACCAGAGTTCCAGCTCCCCTCTATGGGCAGGGATATCTTTCTCTGTAAGAGATTAATCAAAGCATCATCCAACCTGACCCTGATTATATCCAGTGATGGGGCACTCACAACTTCTTTGGACAACCTGTTTCAGCAACTCACCACCCTCACAATAAAATATTTCTTCCTTATGTACAATCTGAACTTCCTTCCAGTTTGAAACTGTTGCTTCTTGTCCCCTCTTGTCCTGGCTGTTACTACAGGCCTTGGCATAAAACCTTTCTCCATCCGAGGGTTGGAAACAGATGATCTTTAATTTCCCTTCCAACCCAAACATTCTGTGGTTCTATGACACTTTGATCTTTCTTATCAASCTCCTGTACAGAACAAGCTCTCAATAATGCCCCTGGATCCATCAACAGGACAGTTCTTCAGATGCAGTGCAGACAGATAAGGGAGATCACTTACCAATCACATTTATGACACTTTAGGACTTCAGCTCAATTTTAATGTAAATATGGTTTGCCTGGCACCTCTTCAGCAAAGAGAAGACAAAGAGGAAAGCTTTTGACTTGCAGTGAATGTAAKTTTTTTCTTACATGTTTAAGAATACTAGTTTCATATTGTTATGTAAGAATMTATTAAAACTAGGTAACACTAAAGAAAGTACATTTGGAAGTAACAGCATCAAAATAAATTTGCAGCTGTGACATAGAATATGGATGTCTGCTAYGCTTTGTTGTACAGGTAGTGTTTTAGCAAAATCAGGATCAACCAAGAGGGCACATGCTCCCACAAAACACTGCCACTTAGAATTTAAATTTCCRGTGGGGCTTGAATATTACTGGTTTGGGAACAAAAAAAAAAACCCAACCAAACAAAACAAACAAACAAAAAAAAAAAACCCACCCAGTGGTTATTGCTTCTGTGGCCAGAGACTGTTTCATCTTTTTGCAACTGCCCCTTCCATCTCTATCCTCATGATTATTTAGGAATTTACCCTCCGTTTCAGCTGTGACTCTTGTTATGCAGTATTTCTGGACTGTATAGGTTAGCTCTGCAAGCTTTGCACTAGACTGGAAAGTGCAGTAGTACCTGATTAATAARCCAGAAATAAAAATGTTCACAAAACTGTTACAATGATGACTCTTGGGTATGTTTCTGAAGTCTTCAGTTCTGACATTGGGTAAATTGACAGCAACAGACGTAGATATAGTAAGTGATACTCTTCCTGTAGTAAGTGATAACTTTTGCACCTACTATTTTTGATTTGCATCTGTTATAGCTCTGATTTGATCTTTCTTATGAGTGTGTGCATATATATATCAATGATCCATAGGCATTTCCCTTCTGAGTCATTTTCCTTAAGTGTCTGTGCTGGTGGTTTCACAGGCCATCTCCATGGAAACAACTATGATACTACAAAGAGTGAGTTGTGACATCACTAAGTGAATCAGCCAAGAGAAGGAGTGTTTGTGAATAGAATGGAAACTTCTATAAAAAAGAAATTAGTAAACTAAAACAAGAAATGCACAATAATGTCTAGGTAGTAGATCTATGTAATAGTGTTCRAGGGTTGTTTGGGCTGTTTTTCTATCAAGAGAGTAAAATTTTTTAAAGTTTGTTGGAATATGATAGCAGCTCTTTACATTAAAACACTGTCAATCTCTTTCAGCTGACAGTGTGAGCATATTTAAATCACTTTATAGCTACAGTACCATATGTTGCAGTGAGTACGAAGATGCAAAATTCTCCGTAGAAAATATTCTCCTTCTTAAGGTGAGCAGAAATAGTGACTTACTTCCTGATGTTCTTGTCTTTATTGATCTAACTTCTGACTCAATTGGATTATATGAAACTGATAAATAAACTCCCTTCTCAAGTTGCCTTTTCTTATAGAAATTTGCAGTTAAGGATACACATTTCAGTTCCTTTTATTTGTATTTTTGCTATATAGCTTTCTTTCTTCTTTGTTCATTCTCCTCCTAACTTAGAAAAAAATTACAACACTACAAATAAATTATTTTTCTCATGATCTTCTGAACATCAGCAAACTCTTATATAGATATTATAAATATTCATTTAGTTTTCACTTAATTAATTACAGCTTTCTTTAGCAGCCATTATTTTACCCTGTGGGTTTTTTAGAATTGGACATTTATGAAAACTGCTCAGCAACTCAACAGTTACATCATATTACTGTCCTGAACACAGCAAGTCTTTTATCTCTTTACATATCATATATGAAATTCACATCAGTTCTGTCTGAAAAAGTAGCTCCTATTTTCAGTATCAAAGAAWGTAAAATTGGTTTTAATTAATTTTTTACCCAAGGTATATTTCAACAGTTTGGCAATAGAACTGATTAAAGCTCTCTTAAATTCTACTCCAATATCTGGATGTCCAGAGTTAGTCATGCATGATTTTTAATCATTATCAGGTGCCAGAACACCCAAGACACTCCAGGAGAGAATTACTGGATTGCTTTTTGCTTGTGGCTGCATCCAGCAGCCTATTCCAGGAAGTTTGCAGAAGATGTGCTGCTGTATAACAGAGGGAAACACAAGTTCCTTAATCCYTCAAATTTGTCATTTATAGCTCTATAAATAGTATTTAGAACTGTCACATGAATAAGCAAAGACTTTTACTTTGAGAATTGTTTTGCTGATGCCCATTGTGGCATTATCCTTTCTTTACCCAATGACTGAAAGACAAGAATTCTGAAGGACACTAAAGGTAATGTTAAGTTGCACCRGGGTGTCAGTAAGTACACCTATTGCAAGGTGAGGGAAAGCAGCAGGGTGCAGCCTGGAATGGGTATGTGAGGGAGAGAAAAGTCTCTCCCTCAAGCAAGGTCAAGGCAGTCCTGCTGTTGAGGGAGAGAAAAGCCACTCCCTCAAGCCAGGTCAGCCCGAGGTCCTGCCCCCAGTAATCGGAGCCTAATGGTAACCACGCCCCCCTCACATTGTACACCATAAAACCGGCCACTTCCGGCCGGTCTGGGTTCTTGGACCATGCAGTATCTGGGGGGCCAAGTGTGATTGTGTTCCCCTTAATAAATGGAACCTCAGATCTTCAATCCAAGAAACCGTTTCGTCATTCCATTAGCCAGCTGATAAAAGGTGAGCCTCGGACTGCTCAGAACTTGCATCCCAGCTCGCTAACAACAGGTATGTTCTGAACAAATCTCAAGCTAAATATCCTTGTAGATGTAACCCATCCATTTTAGTTTAAGCTGCAGAGAAGGTGTATTTCCAGAAGGTACACAATGCTCTTTAGGGGTCATTGGAATACAAGGAATAATGCTGTGGGATATGATTAGACAAGTTCTGGTGGTGAGGTGRGTGTATCCAAAGAAAAGCAATGAAGATGGTGAAGAGTCTAGAGAACAAGTTTYATGGAGAGYAGATGAGAGAACTGGTGTTGTTTAGGCTGGAGAATAGGAGGCTCAGGTGAGACCTTACTACTCTCTACAKCTCCCTGAAAGRAGGAKGAAGTGAGGTGCTCTCTTCCTCGAGTCCATAACAGACCAGAAAAACTATTGGAAGCACGCTTCCTGAACCCCCTCATACTAACTCTATTATGTGGAGCCAAATATGTGGGCTTTGGGACAAAGGAAAATTTTCCTTTYGGTTCCTTCCTAATAGAGTCAGATTTATCTCAGACCCCATGGTTCACTCACACCCAGTGTGATATAACCAGGTTTCCACGGCTCCCAGGTCCAGCCAACAGTGGCAAGTATTCCTGATAGGTGCTCCTCACCCACCCACTCATGGTGTAAACATGGGCAGCCAGAGAAACCAACATAAACAGAGAGCAGTGTCTTCACTGGCACTGCATAAAGGGGGCCAACACAACACAGATCTGATCCTCCTCTCTGGCTGATCAGAGTTTAGGGTCACTCAGTGAAGGAYGCACATGCCCTAAATCTTTTGGTTCACTGACACAGCCCCATTCTCAAACACCTGGAATGTCATCACATCTTTTCATACCCCTGTGCAGATCCCCATCCCTTTACCAAGTCATTGGCTCTGGCCTGTTTTTTTTTATTGAGTGTTTCCTCTGACTTACTGGCTAGTCCAGCTCAAAATTTTATAGCAAAAAATATACATACACTCATGCATATAGAGATCAGAGAGTGGTCACAGCAGCTTACACAAAGTAGCTAGGAGTGGTTTTTAATAAGAAAACAAGGCAGCCTGCATGGTCAGGTTGTTGCCTGAATCTGGAAATCTGGAAAACATAAAAGCCAAAACTAAAGGCATCAAGGTGCTTCAATTAGGAAAATTAATTGATCTGCATTTTCTCTTGCTCATCTGAAGACCTTTATCCTCTTTCCTCTCCATTTTCCATTCTTTTTCTTCCATCCACACTGATCCTTCTTTTTCTTCATCCTTGTCCTCTCCCTGGTACAAAGGTCTTCCTAAATAAAACAGTCACAGTTTTGCTACATCTATAGCTAAAATTGCCACTCCTGTTAYAGTTACCTGTRGCATTCCWGGCTGGTGCACTGTGAGTGACACAGCTCAGGCCAGCTTACCAAGGTTGGGGGAGGTTGCCACACAGGSATTTGGAGATTTCACTCCCCAGGAGGCCTCCAATTCTCCCAATTAATTACCCCAATTAATTACCTGTGGGGTTTGCCTGTCCATTGCCTTGCCCTCCCTTAACCACCAGTGAAATSCAACCATTTCTTATAGAGAGACCCATTTCAGCTTCTTACTCCTACATCCCCCAGTTTCTCATGGTCAGTTCACTTGGCTAAACTTCAGGTCATGGCTTAGGGATGTGTCAATGCACCTTAACAAATCACATGTGGACTCTGCAGTTATTCTGCTGAATTTTAACACTCTGAGAAACAATTTTGATTAATGAACTTTGGGTTTGCAACTCTTGATAAATACATTGTCTCTTTACTTTTTCACAATTCACAGGGCAAACCTGAAGTTTTCTAAATGTGCAGTGCTCTATCCATCAAATATATTCCTCTGGAAGAACTACAGTATTAACAYAATGTTAAGCAAAGCTGCATAAAGTATTATTATAGATGCACATAKAATTCATTATTCACTGACATATAGAATCAATTCTCCACTGCCTTATAAATAAACTTTGATGAATTATCTTCATATTTTAATATTTAATTACTTAAAATTACTATCTCCCTCTCTCTCTCTMTMTATATATATATACACACCAGGAGTGAAGCAACATTGAATTAAAAAAAATATATATGCCTATACTGKTTTTTTATTTGAAATTTTTGTAGACAAGGAAAGTTACTTTCCATTTGTGGTGAAGTTCAATAAAGCAGTACTTTCAGACTGAGAATGATCTTARGAGTTTTAGATTGATCATTTTGTGTACATTTTCTAAAATTAAAAAAGTAAACATCAGTTTCTTTCTTCTACAAGTAAAAAAAAATTATTCCCAGAAATTTAATATTAGTTTTACTTTTCTAGGAAAATAAGTGATACAGATAAAAAATGCAGACTGACACACAAACCAAATAGACATCACTAATGGACTATGCTCTTCAGGACAGCTAWTTTAATCAACAATTGTTTYCATATATATTCATATATATTCATACGAACTCAAAGTTCGTGTTTTTATGAAAGTGTCTCCAGAGGATAAAAACATAATTGGAGTGCAACCAATGATGTGAGTAAAGTACTAGTMTCTGAAATGGACTTTTGATGACTAAAATGTACAAGATTTGAAGAATAAATAAAATAGATTTTGTGGTTACTCTAAACAACTTGGAATATTCCAAAATGTCAATAAGAAAGTGGCAGCATCAAGCATAAAAAAGAATGCCAAGACATCAAAGGATGTTTTAGTCTTTCATTTTAGAACAGTGTGTATTTGGTATTTTGGGTATGTTTATCAAACTTCTATCAGTCTTTTCCCAAAGGTAGTGACTGATAGAGGTTTGCTAAACTTACCCAAAACTTCCAAATTTAGAGATGTTCTTTAGGTTTCCTTTTTCATTATTTTGCCATCCGTTGCACTAAAAAACCCCACAGTTTTCCCAATGTCTAATTTAATTCCTCTGTTTTGGAAGCCAATTTTTTGTYTTGTCCTTCCCTGAATAGATAAATCCCGTRGTGGCTAAAGAACTCTGCATCATCYATCATTCTTTTTAGTCATATTTTATRTGCAAGAAGACCATTAGCACTATCCCTATACCTTTTTCCTTTTTTTTTTTTTTTAAGATAAAACACATTTTGTCAACCTTTCAAAATAAGAAGTCTTATTTTTTCAACATTTTTTTTCCTTTTCTGTGGACTTCCATTAGTTGTGTTTCTAAAAATTGTATTACCTAAAGCAGATGCACTATTAGAAGTCTTAAGTGGGAAAAAAAAAAAAAACCAGAAAAAATATACACTTTCTATGCTCCTCATCCAACATCCTGCTGATTACAATCCAGGTCAAGATTTTCTTTCTTGTATCATGTTGTACATTTTGTCTAAGTTCAACATAATTTTAATCTCTCAGAGTTTAACTAAAACCTCCCAAGGTATAGTTCTTTGTACTAGTGTTCACTAAACTTCATGGTGTTCATTTTGGATGTTTTTTCCAAATACTTAAGAATGATTTCAAATTTGAATTCTTTCCTACAGAGTGCTTGGAACTCATTAATTACAGCAGACATAATACATGTATTGTCTATTCAGTCAACCTGCCAAGTAGCAAAAATATGWAGAGATTGATCCATCACTAAATTTTTCAAATGGTATTTTCTCCACCTTGATTGACAACTACCTGTAGATTGTCTTTGGAGTGTGATTTTTTGCCTAATTAGTCACTTACACTGGCAAATATTCAAGAGTTTGCCATACAAGCATCAACAGCCTTTCTGAAGTACTGCTTTAAGCCTTCTACTGATTATTCTTTCCCAATAGCGTTGTTATCCTGTCAAACAAATAAATAAAATGGTTTTCTACTATTCAGTCCAAAACATCAGTCTGAGATCTTTCCCTCACTGCCATAAGTTTCTCTATAAACTTCTATTTTATTTCATATTTTATAGGAATTTTTTTTTTCTGAAAACGAAATCAGACCCACTGCTCTATAACTGCTTACCCTACTTTTCTGCCTTTCTTAATGTAAGTAAGTTTTGGGTTTTTATTCCACCAGCCCTCTGGGACCATCCTCTATTCCAAGAACTCTCAGTATTAATCACTAACAGTTTGGACACTGCATCAACTTGTTCTTTTAGTGCTCCTAGGAGAATTTCATCAAACCTTGCCAGCTTGAATATCTCTAACTTCTTCTGACTGTTCTCACTACTTTATCATATATTCCTCTTTTGATAACATTAATTTAATTAATAACGATCAATTTAAGTCATTATTAATACTGTCATCTTGGTTTCTTCAAGTGCAACCTAGATCCTATCTAGTGAAAGTATCCAGGAGATTTTCCACAGTAGCATCAAAGTGAGGGAAAGAAAGAAAGAAATGTTGAAGTGGTGATAATGAGCTATCAGGAACATYGGRCAATTGCTCTTAACTTTAATRATTTTTAGCACTTGWTTTTTAGCRTCCTGAAAAGTGAAGTAAAAATGCAGATTCTCTTTCCATCAACTCATAAAAAAATGCTGAAGTAGTTTTAAAAAAATCTCTCTAGATAAATATAAGGAAAAAGTAGACTTTCATATAAATGGGATTCYCTAGAGTCTTCATCACTAACAGGGCTAGAGACAAGCCCAGGTGCTTCAGGTTACCAACRTGCAGAGAAACTCTTACATCAGTGGGCAGTGTGCTGAATAGTGACTTCATGCTGTTCAGTTTTCTCAGTAGCACCACAATAACAATGACAGCAGTCATAGGAAAGACTACAGTGTCCAATGATAAATTATTATGATATTCTTCTTCAGTTTTCTTTCATGATGTTATTTGAATAAAATTTCAAGAAAATATTTCATAATGCAAACATCACCATTTTTAATATAGAGTTTTTAGCTAACAAATGTTGTTTTCTCTCACCAATGAACCTTTGTGATATCACTAAATGAGTTCTCCCAGTTGGAAAACAACATGCAGTTACCCAGCAATTAGAGAACTGCAGATACAGGATCAACACTAGTAATAAAACAGAATAGCTGCAATAGTGGACACGGGATGTTAAACCTGTACAACTTTATAGATGCCTTTATGCAATCACAAATTTATGTCCAGAGGTTCTAATCACACCGAAATGTGATTACACATGAGCAAATACAAAGATGTGCACATGGTTGTCAGTAATGCCCCAGTCTCCTGGCAGTGGGTCTGTCCTGCTGTCACACCTCTGGAGATGTGGGAGCCGCAGCTCCACACATCCAATAATGTCCCTYCCCCACAGGGAGCAGCCACTCCCAAGGGCCAGGACACTCAGGCTGCTCTGTCTGGGCTGGGCAGTGTCTGTGGTGGCACAAAGAGCCCTCTGGTASTGCCAAATCTAGCTTCACTCCTGCTGTTTCCACTCTAGAGTCTCTTCCTCCTGATATGAATTTTCATGTTGTTTTCGTACTTCTTAACGGGCTAATTCCTGCATTGTATCAAAAACTTCATAATTCTCTGATTGCTTTTTTGAATCCTGCTGATGCTTATTCTCCACATTAGAAGATCAATTCAGGCAGATGGATTTAGACACTTTTGAGTATTCAGTCCAGATACACATAATACTTCTAAAATTTTCATTTCACCAGATTATCAAGGCAAATCAACCAAAGGTTGGACCATGCAAGTACCCCACAGAATTTAACCCTAATTTTTAGATAGATATAAAAGCCTGTCAATAGATACCTCAAGGTAGAAGCTGCCTAGGAAATGGAAAACTGGTTTTAACAACAATGTTGCACCTGTACTATGTGATTGTTCTGCCCTATGGAGCACTCTGATTTGTCCCAATCACAGGAATGAATGGAGGCTTTTCCTTTTCCTCAGAGGGTATATGAAGGAAAATGTGCTATTAGATGCACTGCTGTACTCAAGAAGTGTTTAATGCCTATACTCTAGACAGGACCAGGACAGTGTAGACAGTCTCAGAAACTTCTATTCTATACACAGAAAAGTAGTGCCTTTAACAAAGGAGCTGTGATTTTTCTTAGCATTTCTTTAATGCACTTCCCTTCCTCAATATTGTTTTCGGTCTCCTTGACTTTCTCTCAAATCTGGATGCAYTAATTTCCAGTTGATCTGCTCACATCCAGGAAGCAGGCAGGAAATCTGAGTCCTCCTCCTTCTTTAATGCATTGCTCTCCGTWGTTTTCACTGTCAACCACTGTGCCAGAACTTGCTTTGCTGTGATCACACAATCTAATTTATCCCTTTTTTGTTCTATTATTATAGTCATTGTTTCTCTGCTAGCCCACTGCACTTAAAATAACTAATCAGGTGTGCTACTTTAAGTAAAAAAATAACCTTTCTACATCACTCATGGGCAACAAAACAGCCTTATAGCAAGTTTACAATTTACTGCTTGTTTGTTCCAAGTTTGCCTGTGCTTGTTTATAATAATGTAGTTTAAAATTTTTATTTTTGTATTTACAAATATTTTTGGTTTGGATTTTTTTACACCTAGGCCCTTCTTCCTTTGAAAGGATTTTTTCTTTTAATGCCACCAGATTTCTTTTAAGAATATTGGGTTTTGAGCCCAAATAATTATAGAGCTCTTCTGACAAAAGTCAGTAGTTTCTCATAGGAAATACTTCTACTTATATGTATTATACATGTAATAGTCTAAACAAAAGTTGAAAATTGATGTATTCTTCTTCTCTTTGAAGAAAAATCATATAAGGAAAAAAACATAAAATATACATTCATAATAAAAAAAATTGCTATTGCCTCATTTTATCAGGTGAGCAAAAACTGCAGCATRWCTTTGGACACTGACATATMTGAACCCAAACTTCTGAGCCTGAGAGCGTCCTCATTCATTCACCATTCTGACAGAAGCAGGAAGAACACACTGTAGAAACTCAGAACCCARCTTTAATTCCCCCAAAACCCAACCCATGGAAACAAATCAAATTAAGATGGTAACAAAGAAAAGCAATGAGAAATTAATATATAATATTATATATTATTGCAAAGTTCTTATTCTCTGTATATGATGGACTTTGACTTACAAACTTCATGTCTGAAGTCTGGACTAAGATTTTGGCCCCTCTATCAGCATTGCATATCTTTGTACAGTGTTATTTTAATCAATTTTTGCATGGAGCTAAATGRCATTAAGCATCAGTGTTGCAACATAAAATTTAAGTGCTTACTACTGCAGAGAAAACAAAAAAACAAACAAACAAACAAAAAAAAAATCAATATTTACACCAAACTGGTTTTCAAGTAGAAATTCAGGAAAACAACATAATGTATCTTGTACATGAAATACTGGTCACTGCCTTTCTTAATTGAGTGCAAAAGATATTCAAAGAAACTATTGATCATATTGACTATATAAGGCTATTTTTTTWWAAATTCAGATTTGGTATTGCATGCATTTAAAATCACCACCTTCCTGTGGCACATACTGTGAGCACACTGTACTGGAGAATTCAATTTTACACGTCTCAGGCGAGTAAACTCAGACTGAAGGTGCCAGTTGATCTTTAGAGAATCTTTGTTCTGCAAGCATCAGTCTGCCAAAGCCCTTTGTTTTGTGATGTAGCTCAAGAGAAGCTGCTTCCGAGAGCATGGAAAGTAAAACAAGAAGAATATGTCTTGGCTTAGGTTATTTAAAATTCCATCAAAACTCTTTCCCTTCACCTCTAGCAGAAAATCACCTGAGTGAAAGATGGATTTGAAAGGTGAATGAATGTATTTTGAATTTTAGGGGCTTTCTGCWGGTGGTTAAAGCACAGCCCTCTGTAAAGATTCCTGTGTATGGAAACGTCTCTCTATTCTGTCCATTGTTTTGAATAAAATTGGAAGTGTAGAACAATGTTCTATAAAGTTTTTGGCCTTTGCTGATGTATATACATATATATTTTTTTTTCAGATGTTCTTTAAAAAAAAAACACCAAGAAAATTTCAAACCATTAAGAGAATGTCTTATTTTTGTTATCAAGAGAATGATAAATGTACTTGCTATTTATACACAATAACATCTGTTTTAATTAGAAATGCCACAGGGATAATTGTGAAGAACAAAAAGAATGATGCTGCTGTAGTTGTGGTTTCTTCACCCTATTAAATTACACATTTCTAGATGATATTTTGGGGAGTTCATATTTAAAAAAACCCCATATCTGTGTTGAAGGATTTTTCTTTATTACAGCAATTATTTYCTTCTTTGTTCTCTCCSCTTCACACCTTCCCCTGYGTAATTCGTATCAAGCACATTTGTGAAATAGAAACAGTGTTTTGTTACTGTCAAAGGAAAATGAGTAACATGAGGATGGAATGASCTGTATCAGAGGTGTAAGGATGGTCAAGAGCACTCAGAAAGATGCCTTCTCCTTCCTCCTGTGCAGAAGATCCCATGAACCAATTCTTTCTCCCCATCTCAGAGAATGAATTATAAGTACAAAGACAGTACCATTTGTAAAGAGAAGGAGGAGTTAAAATGACAAATAAGCACACATTTAGTAATTATTGGCCAAGAAAAKACAATTTGTATTCTCAAAATCAAGAGGAAGAGGAGTTTACCCATGGTTCCTGTTTCAGTGAGATCTGTAACTGATATCAGCTGTTCTTGGGACAGACTAAAGAAGTGCATCAGGCCAGACCAGATGGCAGGTAAAAATTCTGACCTGCTCAGACAGATTGYTTTTTTCAAAATTCTTTTCAAATTAAAATAGAAGATATTTTTTTTCAAAACAAAATTGCACTCAGGCAGCTGCCTATTTTAAAAACTGACTAAACACCAAGAACTTAATATAAATGAAGAAAATTTAAGTATCTTCAACAGACAAAAGATGTACTCATTATTGAAATGCCATTCTTAATCTTCTGTATCATGYAGTCTTATTTGTGTACCTTCCTAACAAGAACAGCATGCAGCAGCTGTAATTTACATGATTTTATATTGTGTTTCCTACAAGACTGCTTAAGCAGAGATCAGCACTGACTATTGTGGAAAGTGAGTAATATATTACCTTGGGCTTAATATTGCAAGTAACTCAGCTGGAGTCTGTGTCAGATTTACAACACAGTRTCTGGCTAATATTGGCAATAGCACAACCTCTTTCAAAGCTCTTGAGAGAATTTTCACGGATGTCAAATGTGTCAGATTCTGCTGAAAGGGRAGGGAGGAGATTCTATTTTCTATCMCCTGAAATTTACCTCCAGGAAGGTACCAAACTTATTTTTATCCCTTMTGTAGACTTTGATCATTTTTCTTCCTCTTCTAGTCTTTTAAAATTTACATCTGGAAACAATGTACTATACTTGAATTGCATTTCATTTGTACCTTGAAAGCAGCAAAATATCCACCTGGCTTTGGTGTAGATCACAGAGATTCAGCACTTAAATCATGGGTGTAAGTATGCTTCTAAATGCTCACTATGAAGTATCTTTTTTTGTAATTTCTCGGTAAAAAAATTATGGCTGAGATAAATGGGATTACTTTAGTGTCACAAACTGGCATTACCAGTTTATTTTAGTGTCACAAACTGGCACTGAGTGAAGAGCACAACATGTCTTCCCTGATTGTAACCTTTGGCCCAGGTCAGTACATCTATAAATTCAGGGAATCAGCTGTAAATACTTCTTCCTATTGGGCTACAGCTGGTGAACAACTCCAGCTCTATAGGTGTGTTGGATGCATTGCATATTGGTTGTATTCACAGAGGTCTTCCATATTTTACTTATTTGTTGCTCTTAGAGTTCAGGTTCACTTTTCCTTTGAGTCTTTTGTCTATATTTTGTTTTAATTCATCTCTGATCAGTTCACAAGCCTGTATTTTCTTTCATGCAATGTAGGAACAGAGGGAACAGAGTTACCCTCTGGTAGCTGTTATGTGCTGAGGTTGTGATTAGCTGTAGGCTCAGCACACAGCAAGGGTAAGCACCCAGCTTCAGTCACTCTGAATTACAGCCTCACTCACCTGTGGACCTCACTGCCATTGCTGACCATTTAGGTACAYAATCCTCCAGTAACAGACCTTTACCCTTTAGCTATTCTGGGACTGTCTCATTAATTTCTACCTCTACACCATACCTCAGGCAACAGGAACTGATTCACTCAAAAACCTCACTCAGGAAGCTTACTAAAGCAAGATACATGCAGTCTTGTCTTGGGGAGCTGCATACTGATTAGAGAAGCTTTTTCACTGCTGCTTTGTATGTTGTGATTTTGCATATTAAATYACACAAAATATAGAATCCATAGAATAATCAAGGTGCATGGGTTGGTTTTTTTTTTTGGCTTCATATTGTAGGACCTAAGTGCTTTTGGCATTTTTATGTACTTCAATTCTCATAATTTATTCTTACTCTTAGTAAAATGTGAACTGAACACWGTCTGCAGACATTAGATAGAAAGATGCTAACTTAAGTATTCTTTCACATCCCAGCTTATTTAATAGGACTGTGTTATATTACAAGTATGCTATCTGGATCCATTTTTRTGTTTCCTGTTTAATACTGATGGCCTTGTTATTACCTAAATTTATATTACAGAGCATGGAAAGAAATGGCCTAATGTACCTCATCCAAGGCCATATATAGATCACAAATTATTACAAATATTTGCCCTTTGTACTCAATATTAATGATGTGTCCAAGTGTCTTACCCTAATACTAGTTTCTTTTCCCTTCATTGTTTTCTTACTTAACCTGTGATAAATGTTTTCTGCAAAGAAATGTGAAAGGTTCATAAAGTAGCAAATAATTTAGGTGGTCAATTAAATAGAATACAAAATAATTGTGTGCTGAAGAATCTTATGGAAATTTTTTACAACCRAAGACTCAACTACATTTCATTTAAGATTTATGATCTCCTTCACAAAACAAATTKTAGTTGATACAAATGGRAAATCAAAAGGCTTTATCAAACACWGGTGAGTTATGCAAGCAAAAAAATGAGTCTAAGAATACACTGCAATAAAAAAAACTGAAGCAGCAAGTTTTGTGTTTTATAGGGTTTCTGTATTTCCCCATTTAAAAGCATCAAGAATATGCACAAGTTGCACTGACATTAAGGCTTTGTGTGGTACTATGGAAATGAAACTCCCCACGTCTTTATCTAGCATTACATCACAAGAAAGCTCAGATGTGAAATAGTGAGTGGAAAGACGCTTCCTAATTTTTTATTATGTTTTCTATCATCATGTGAGCTGCATTTCTGAGCAAGTCAGAGTATGGCTGTAGTTGGGAAAACAGTGTATCTGAATAAGTTCATCTTGCTAACTCCTGGGAAAAGACAATTTCTCTTTTGGTTATGTCTCATCATGGTTTACCTGTGTCTAGCTTCTGTGACTTCCCAAACCCATCTTACAGGTAGGCCTGAGCTAGAAATAAAGATAGTGACTAAAAATACTCTCTAGTAGGTGATTGTAAAATGTCTGACTTGATTAGAATCATAAATAGGTTGAAGCTGAATTTACTGCAATAATTGGAATCTACATGTCCATGTTTTCCTTTTAAGGAGACTTCTCACTTTGTGTTAGTTTTCTTGTTGGTTTTTAAAATGTTGTCTAGTGGGTGGGGTTTTTTGTGGTTTTTTTTTTGTTTGTTTGTTTGATTGATTTCTGTGTCTGTCCTTAAAAAGAGTTTTCACTTAAGTTTCTGAGAATTTTCAGTAGGATATATCTTGTCAGGTGTGATAGCTAGCATATTTTAATATATGATAACCAAAACAAGACATTTGGAAAAGTCAGTGTCCCTAAACATGAAGTAAATATATGAATACRTAAAATAAAACTAATGGGAATAGGTGGGGTTTAAAGAATGTTTTGATGCAAAGTGGCAACACCAATAGTTTCACTAAGAAAGAACTAGAAAGACTTGAAGTAATATCATATTTTCATTTGGCTTTATGTCTCAGCTGTTGTTAAATGGCATAATTTCAGCAAAATCAATGGAGCTGGGTTAATCTGCATCTTTTCAGCTGAATGGAAATACACCAGTTCACACCAGCTGGGAGACCAGGCTGCTCCAGCAATGGCTTGTCCTTGGTTTTAGTCATTTACGGTCAGTAGATTTGCTTCRAGTTGTGATCATTCCCGGAAAGATGTTAATTCATTTATGTAGAGAAGGCCAGAACTGTTGCATATGGAGAGATGCATGGAAGTGCTTTGTGGCAGATATCTTTTACAAAAGGATTTACATGCATAATTGAAAAGTAGTGACATTAGCGTGATGAAAATATCTTGAGGTAAACAACACATAGAAAAACTGGAGCAATGTGAACTGACAGCAAAAATATGGATGAAAGAGGCCAACTGAGTATCTGCCAACAAATACTGATAATTCATTTTACAGTTTTAGGATTTCCGGGAAGCAAATGTTTCAGTAGATATGCTCACAAATGGATCACAGCTCCTCTTCAGTAAAGAAAATGTAGGGAAAATGTCATAAGATACCATACTGACGCATCGTCTTTCAGCATGAACTTTTATTTTTGTTTATTTACAAGTTCTTTGTGTTGTAGAAAATCCTATCATTTGATAGGATCATTAGATTTAATTAATTAGGACTTTCACATGCYTATTTGGTATTTCAGCTGTTCTGGTACATTGGAGCCTACAAACTGATTGTTTTTTCAACAGCACTGGGAATCCAATCTATCTCCTGGCTTGGCAAGGCCTTTCAATGCAGCTCTCAGCAGGCAAAGTCACTGGGCTTGTTTTCATAAAAGTTACTCCTATTATTGGGCCTTAGACCTCCCCCAGGGAAGTATTCACAGTGTAATTAGTTACTAAAACAAGAAGTCTTTTCAATTGCTTTAGAACAGCTTCAGGCTGGTGATTGATAGGAATATGAGAATTTGGGGAAAGCTGACAATAGTAAATGCTTTTAATTAGGGGGAAAAAATCCCAGAGAAGGCTTTGAGCCATGTCTTAACTTACTTTACTGTAAAACATGCCCTAAATTTTCTTTGTATATTTTTCCCCTTTGGTTCAGACAAGATATATATTTAAATTAGGTACATACTTACAACCAATAACAAAAATAAATAATTTCTCTCCAGCTTTCAGGCTATTTTGGCCTGATTTTAAGCTAGATAAAAGCACAGTTTTCTGATGTCTACTGATCTTTGTTCACTTTCAAACATTCTTTAAAAAATCACCACTGAAAACAAACAGTAGTTTGCACATACACACATACTCTCTCTTTACAAATACTGTTGATTGCCCATCAAATGAAATATTTTATTTGGAATACCATCCTTCTAATTGTTTGATAATTAGGTATAAAAATGCGAACCTTTGAATTGTATGGCAAGGATAACACTATGTTAAATGCAAAGTATWATTCTGCTAGTCCTGACTGTACATTGGAAGAAGATTTGCCTGAAATGTATTTTTTATTTTTTATATTGTTTTACTTGATTGTTAGGAGTTACAAAACGTAGCTCCAGCATCTCATCTTGAGAGAAAAAACACCCACGGCTTCTTATAAATGAAACAATAGGACGTCAAGGATGGTGAAATATTTAGTTACTCTTTATTGTGAGACCACTGTTTATTGTTACAGATTTTGAAGAAAGGTTATTTGTTTTATAGCAACAAGCACCCTAGAGCTAACAGCACTGCTTCTCTTTTCTTTTCTTTTTCCCCTTTTGAAATAAACAGCAAATATTAGCAGAGAATATGTGCAGAGGAATTCAAGAAAATATGCGTAGGTCCTCTAACAGAGATGGATTTTGGTAAGAACTGCTGGACTTAGTCCTTGTATTGTAAAGTCATTCTAGGACTCTGATTTGGGCCTTCACCACCACAGTGTTTGCTCAGCAAGCATGGATCCTGATCAAAGGGCAGGAATACATGCACCAGGCACCATCTTCCATGCATGCTTTGGGAAAACGACACAGGAGAAGTCCTGGAGCCTGGCCACCTRCCCTGGCCATTGAGTGAGAGACCCACAGCTGCTCACAATTTATTGACATGGTATTTTTTCTTCTCCATAAGCCAGAATGAGAAAGAAAGTTAGAGTGTTGCCACTCAAGGAAACCCTTTTCATTCTAGCAGCTGCCTAATGCAGTGATGCACTTCAATTAGTCCTTTCTAAAACACTGATTCAGACAYTGAGTGTTTCTGCTCATAAAGAGTTTAATTGGCTTCTGGGGAGAATGGTCACAATAGAGAGTGCTGTAAGTGGTATACACAGGTCTTCAGTTTTCTGTCTCCATTTTTGTACATCAGAACAACCTTACATGAAAAGTTATAAAATAACCCAAGTACACTGTGACAAAATACATTTATATWGTGATCTTTGACTACATTCTAGAGGATGAGACAGGCTTCTTTAAATATTATTTGCCTCAATAAACAGCTTTTGCACCTGATTTTTGTCTTCCGTTTGCAATAGGGTTCTTGTATGCAGGAATACATAGAGAAAGCTTTCTGCCTCTGATGCTGAGCTATACTCCCTGCCATAGTATCCTGGCTGTCCATAGGATAGACCAGGTGGTGAAAGGAGCCTTTGGCAGGACCAATGGGCCTGTGAAGCCCTTAGGACTCTATCCCTGCCTTTAATCATTCTTCTGTTATTAAATATCAAAGATACGGGTCAAGGTTTGCTTCTTGCCCTGTGTTTGATCACATCAAACAAAATTCAATTAATTATGACCTRAGAACCTGTTTGGGGGTATCAGACAGGACAGAATTTTTCTGAAGCAGTACCTAAACCTCCTTCTCTTTTGTGAAATATGCCAAGCTAACATTTGGCCAGAGAGGCCAGTACAAAGCAGTTTTTTGCAGCTGATCTTAATGCAATAGCAGAAATTGGCTGGATCCCACATTAATGTGGTTTCCCACTTTGAACCACATCAAAGGAAAATGCTAATTTCCTAAGAGAAGGCAGGATGTTTAGGCGCTTTGCTGGTGCTGTTTTCAAATCAGGTAATTTAATGAAACTAGACAGAAGGAAAATTGGCTTATGATTGTGTCTTTGGAAAGGGATAAATAAAAGGCTTTGCACTAAAATATCTTCCCTGAAGATGCAACACTGTATCTCAATATCACAAGCCAGCAGATTGAAATTTGAACTGAATCTGTTTGCACTGAAAAGAAATATAATATTTTCCCTCCTGAGTAAGAAGCAGCAATTTTTGTAATATGCACCATAGCTGCAAAAATTAAGCTTTTAACTTAGGAAAAAAAACACAAGGGA
>CADDXX010000559.1:22246-42246 GCA_902810485.1 Alauda arvensis | reverse complement strand
CCAGACAACACTTGTTCCTTCTGATGCAGAGCAAGGGCACTGACCTCTGTCAGAAAAGCAAGACAGAATTTCAGGATTCATAACATCTTAAACTGCCGCAATAAAATGTGGCAGTGTTTTCCTGTCACAGCCAGAAGCTTGTTTTCACTTCTGCTGTAGTAGTTTGGCTGTACAAAAATGCCAATGTATTGAGCCTAAAGCTTCCTCCCTAATCACTGGCACAGGGGAACAATAGCAGAGATGTATCTCTTCTCATCATCCTGAGACTAAAGAATTAGCTTTTTGTTTTAATGAAAGCACTTATAAATTTGAAAAAAATAATACTCTGAGAAGAAAAATATACATATCATACAAATTTGGTTTTATTCTGTTTTTAAAATGAACCATCAATGAATTTGTGAAAAATCTGTGTSCCTCTGGATCAGCAGGTTCCATCCACAAACCTGCTTATCTCTCCATGGGATTTCTCATCAATTCTCTTTGAGGACAAATGGTTTGAGTGAGCTTCTTACTCAGAACTTGTAGTCTCAGGTAATTACTCTGAATGTATTATTTATTATTTTGTTTCACAAAATCTCAGAATTGCTAGTGTTAGAAGGGACCTCTGGAAATACTCCAGTCCAACCTCTATGACACAGCAGGGCCACCTAGAGCAGGTTTCACAACAACAGGTGGGTTTTGAATGTCTCCAGGAAGGGAGAATCCATGACCTCCCCAGGCAGCCTGTTCCAGTACTCTGCCACTCTCAGTATAAAGATGTTCTTACATTGATATGAAGCTTCTTGTGTTTGAGTTTCTGGCCATTGCAATTTGTCCTATCACTGGGCACCAGTCTGGCACAATTCTCTTGGCACCCAYCTTGGAGATATTTATATTCATTAATTAGATCCCCTCTCAACCTACTCTTCCTACACTTAACAGGCCCAGCTCCCTCATTTGAGGAGAGATGCTTCAGATTCCTGATCATCTTTGTGGGCCTCAATTGAACTCCCTCCAGCAGCTCCCTGTCTTTCTTGAACTGTGGAGAATAGAACACAATACTCCAGATGTGGCCTCACTATTGCTAGCAGAGGGGGAGAATCACCTCCCTCAAACTGCTGGACACACTCTTGCCAATGCAGGACCCTATTTGAACACCTTTGTTGAACACCTTTAGGTTTCTCTCTGCCCAGCCCTCCAACCTATAAAAGTCCCACTGAATGGCAGCACCACCTTCAGGTGTACCAGCCACTCCCTCCAGTTTTGTATCATCAGCAATATTTCTGAGGGCACATTCTATCCCTTAGACCAGGTTGTTGAAAAGAAAGTTGATTAAGGCTAGACCCAGTACTGATCTCTGGGGAAAGCCACTGCCTATAAACCTCCAACTGGATTCTGCTCTGCTGATCATGATCCTCTGAGCTCTGCCATTGCACCAGTTCTTGATCCACCTCACTGCCCATTCATGTAACCCACATTTCCTGACCTGTGAGGATGTTATGAGAAACAGTGTGAAAAGTAGAAGCCAGTCCCTCAGTTTAAAGCTTGTCTGACTGAAGTGGCCAGCCTGCTGCCAAAGATTCTCTTGCCCTTTTTAGATGGGTGGATCCCCATCCTAAGAGGCTGCAATCGTTAAAGTACAACCCATTGTCATAAAAGTCAAAACCTTCTCGATTGGCACCAGCAATGAAGGTCGATTTTGATCTGCACTATGTTTCTGATTCTCCCTCTAAGCAGTAGAATGGATGAGAAGATGACTTGAGCACTGCTGTTTTCCACCTGCCTCACCACAGCTTTCTAGTCTTTCTTGATCCTACCCATTTTTTGGCTTGCAGTGTCATTTGTTCCCAAATGAAAAAATAAAACTGGTTAATAGTCTGTGCTCTCCACAGTTTGGGGCACCCTCTCAGAACATGATGGATCTGAGCTCCCAGAGGGCAGTGTGCTGCTCATGCCTCTCTCTCAGGCCAAAAAAATGGGTGTCTCAGWACCCTTTAATAGAGTCACCCACTATGAGCACTCCCTGTTTCTTTCATGACAACCACTGTGAGTGCAGGTTGTCCTTGTTGGCCTTGCTCATCGGACCTCTAAAGCCCAGAATTACACTTTCATTGTTTTTCTGCTCAAATGTATTTTATCACCTAGGTACCACTGTGGTTTCATTTTCATCTGGAAAAAATAATTTCTSAATCAGTTTTATTGCAGTTTTAAAATAAATCCATTTAAATATCATCTTGTTCTGCCCCTTGGAATACCACTGACCTAGAAYACTTATTCTAGGCTTTATTGAACACATGACCCCAAGGGTTCTAGGAGAACTAAAAAAACAATTTTAGTAAGCATGACTGCAGTGCCCTTGATTTAAACCAGTTATTTCTTCATCCACTTTGTCATGTCAGGCCACAATTAAAGCAAAATGTTTTCATTTCCTGGCAAATATATCATGTATATAGCTGTACTTCTTGGGACTGCTAACTAAATGAAAGTTCAATCTCCCAAAATTCTGTGTTGTGAAATATAGTCCATTATTTGAAGTTCCATTGAACAGAAGAGAAATGTAGATTGATTTTTTTTTTCTCTGTCCATTTCCCACAAGGTTTTACATTCACACATAGTTCTGACACTGGTCCTGACAACAGTCTTTCTTTAGGAGGATCAGGATGGGAGTCAAGCTCTTCAGCTTTATCAGATTTCCTGTATTATGTTCAAAGCCATAGAAAATTTCATAATTCCTTTTTTTATTAGAATGAAGTCAGGCACATATCCTAGCCTGGCTAAAACACTTGGATCCTCATTAAATATTCTTCTGCCTGAATTATTTTCCCTGTGTTATTTTATTACCTTAGTTCCTTTTGTCTTCATTTGCATTCACCTTGTGCAAAACTTTATATAGACAGCTGCATGCCACTGAATGCTTGATTTAAAGTTTTCTGGCTTGATTTGAACTCTATATTTAAAGAAATTTCTGTTGATACATTTCCCCAGTGTAAGCTTAACATGCATGTAGCTTTTATACACGTCTTGGGAAATACAGGTCTCTGGTATACCTTCCAAACTCAGTGGTAAATATGTGCAAAAAATGCTTTCAATATTGAGGCTAATTTCTCTAATCACATTCGAAGTTATTCATGGCAGTGAAAATACCTGTGCTTCAGTTCCAAATAACACCATGTCCTTCGTGAAGGGCAGCTACACTGACATCTGAATGTTCTACCAGGTGGACCCATCAGCTTTGTTTTGACCAGATGTGGACTGCCCATTGAAGAAACCTCTAAGATTCAGTTTGAGACGGTAGAGGACGAAATCTCTGATGATTAATTACTTTTAAAAATATTGTATCCAATTAATAAAGATCACACAAGTCCTGAAAATATCTTCTTTTCTTGTTATGTTTTCTTGGAATTATTTTAGATAGTACAGTTGAAGAAAACCTTATTTTGCGGCATTTACTTTTAAAAACCTTCCAGATAGAAATGCTCTTCTACTGAGATTATTGGAGATTTGCTTTCACTTGAGTGAAAGAAGAATAAAATATATTTATATATACATATAATATACACACACATTTGCCCTTTGAGACTGAATCTTCACTGATCTAAAATTCTAATGTAATGAAGGTCTTAAATGAACACCTATCAATGATCTGGTAGTTTCCTCTCTGCCTTAAAGACTGATTAAATTCATTATGCTGAAAACCATGTCAGAGGTTCAAAGTATCAACTTCACCTTGAGGGTTTATCAGCAACTATAATTCTACCACTGCCCAGCAGAGAATGAGCTTGGGGTGCTGGTCAACAGCAGCTGGACATGAGCCAGGTGTGCCCAGGGGGCCAGGAAGKCCAATGGCACCTGGCCTGGATCAGCAATAGTGTGGCAGCAGGACCAGGGCAGGGATTGTCCCTCTGTACTGGGCACTGGTGAGGCCACACCTCAAATCCTGTGTCCAGTTTTGGGCATCTCACTACAAGAAAGGTATTGAGGGGCTGGAGTGAGTCCAGAGAAGGGCAGCAGAGCTGGGGAAGGGTCTGGAGCACAGGTCTGCTGAGGAGCAGCTGAGGGAGCTGGGAGAAATGGAGGCTGAAGGAAAACCTCATCACTCTCCAACAGCCTGAATGGAGGGTGTAGCCAGGCAGGGATCAGCCTCTTCTCCCTAGTAAAAAGCAATACGTTAGAAGAAATGGTTTTGAATGGCCCAGGAGAGCTGTAGTTTGGATACTAGGAAAGAAATTTTCACCATGGTTGTCAGGCACTGGAACAGGCTGCCCAGGAAAGTTGTAGAGTCCCTGGAGGTATTTAAAAGACATGAAGTTATGGCATTTAGGGACATGGTTTAGTGATGTACCTGGCAGTTAATGGTTGGACTCAATTATCTTAGAGGTCTTTTGCAACCTCAACATTCTATTATAATTACACTTAGTCATAAGCAGCTGTGGCCTACACATGATGGACAGACTTTCATAGCATTGATTTTCAAGCTGGCAGGAGCTTTCCTATTGGAAGCGGTTTTAGCTTTCATAAACCCTAAATGGTTTCATTTTTTTACAAGCTCAACAAAGAGAATATATTTCTAGAAAAACAACCCCAAGTTTGACTGCTGTTGCAGTACCTAAAAAAAAATTTGCAAATTATGTCAGSGTACCTTTCTGAAAAAATTTCAGATATCTTGGAATCCACAGTGACTTTTATGCACCATGAAGAAAAGAGACTGAGAACTTTGGCTGTAATCCAGAGCAAGGGGTACTTTGGATCTGTTTTTCCACATTGGCTGAAATAACAATAAAGCTAAAAATGTTTGCTTGGAAATTTTAAACAACTTGAAAATATTCCAGATTTTAATTGAATGGGACTTTTTATCCTTAAAAAATAAAGAAGTCCTCAAAAACAGAAGCTTGAAAAAATTTTCTTTTCTGATCATCTCCTGGGATATAAAACCCAACATGTTTCTCCTTTCCATTGCTATAACTATCTTTACCATAATCCTTTTAAACAAATGCCAGAAATCAATAATATAGGTAACGATGTGAGGTCACTTTTCCCAGATATGCCCTAACCTTACCTGTAGATGTTTTTGTTCAGAAAATATTTAATGATTTTTTTCCCCTATCTCCATGGCTGTACAAATAAGGATGTCCTAATCAGAACTGAAGCTATTTGATGCCACAACAATAATAATTATCTAGCTATTAATAACTCTAAAATACATGGCATATTTTTCAGAATTAAAAAGGAGTATCAATAATAGCTGTAAAGCCRTACATGTACACCAAAGTAATGCCTATGAAAAGCTATAAATTTCAGACCATTTAAAGTTTATAAAATGCTCTCATTAAATCGAGGTTTYCATAGACTTGATCAACATATGAAATAATATGAGTGATAAAAGTAATCTTTTTGAGCATTTCACTGTTTAATCTACATCAATTATCTTTGAGTCTTTTCTTATCTTTGTAGAAAATATTTTTATTTATTTGAAAGACAAATTTAGATGTAAAGYTTTATTGTATGGTCTTCAAATCTCCTTTCACACCTCACAGGTCATGGTAACACAATGGTGCCTCAACTAGATTCAGTGAAGCACTTGTATCTCTCTTGGTTATGATACCTTGGGAAGGCTGACCTGAAACAGAGACTGGACAGAGCTAGAGAATAAAGTAGATATCTATTGAAGGGCCTTTAAGGGTACACCTTGGGCAGGACAAGAGCCTGGCCAGGGCTACCCCCAAAGTGGACTTAAAATGGCCTCAAAACAGACGAACAGTCACGAGCTCTTACACTTTCATAAGTTTTGGTCCATTTGCAAATTGGGGTTTAATTGTCCAGTTACAGCTTGAGATKATGAGGTCCCATCCCTCTTGTTTCTCCCTTCAGTCCACTGTTGTTTATGCTTCTGGGCCTGAAAGTTGTCCTTGGTCTTCAGCAAGGAAAGGATTTGTTTTGTCTACCTACTCTGTGAGGAGAACTCACTAGCACTTAATATGAGGCTCAGAACTACACCCGAGGCAGCACAGAATCTGAAAAACATGAAAGCTAAAACTTAAGGCATCAGTTACACAGAGACRTGGATGTAGTTTTCAGAAACCTGGTCTAGGTGTCCTGGCCAGGACAGGAAGATCAGAAGTCGGTGGTGTTCAAGGTGCCTTCCAACCCAAATCACTCCATGAACATAAGGTTTTATGGTTTTATAAAAATGAGCCCTCAAGCTATGTGAAAATCTGTCATCAAGTGTTCCAAATTTGTACTGTCTTAAACGTAATGACAACTTAAGCAAGTCAAAATAGAGATATTATTTTATTAAAAATCCATTTGCCTTTCTACATTGCTGCTGTGTGACAAAATTTCATKATAGTCTTTAAACCATTAGAGTATCAAACCCCACAATTTTTAAGGCAAGAGACCTCAAAGCAGCCTGAATCTGGAACTGTTTCTGAAGGATAATGATTCAGTTGGTAAGAAATTGGCCCAGACCTGCCAGCCAGCTGAAGTCCACAATTTGCTTTGTAATTCAGCTTCCCCATTTTCCCAGCCTGGAAGATTACTGGAGTATGACACCTAGCAGAGGAAATCAGGACACTTGGTGGGGMAGGGACAAACTAAAGCATTTAAGTMATGCTCTGAGTRTCACCTGTTGAGAGTCTYSAGCATCCCYCAGGGTAGATAAAGCCATGAGTAGTACTGGACATAGTGTAATGTACAGAGAGGCATATAGAAAAATTAATTCTTAAAAGTATTTCATTTTCACAACATTAAAAATGCATGGAAGCTAAAATTAGAAAACACTACTGAAAATATACAATATGGATCTTTCCCTTAATTAAAAAAAAAAAAACCAACAACAACAAAAAAAGGGTCCTATACTTCCACGCTGTCTTCAACACTGACATTTCAGGTCACAACTTTGCTGAACAAGATGCAGCAAAACATTGCTTTGTCTTAAGGTGGTGGTGCTGAAAGCAAAATAAACTTCACCTTGGTTGCCCCTCTGATGCAYCTCASTTCTTGTGGKCAAAGCAGAAGTGCCTTGTCCTTRAGCACCAGTATGGCCAGGTTGCTGYTTGTTTGGACAGATGTACATCACCCCACACTGTGCTRTACAYATGCCTTCAGGCTACAGTCTAACAGTTCTGAAATGTCAGGCWTAAAGTACAAGATATTTTAAAAATTTATCATTTATTCATAAGTTAAGCCAATGCTCTCTTCTCTCAGTTTTCCTGGATGTTGAGAAGAAGATAGTAATATTTAGCCTGGTATATARAATAAAATAATCATAAGGAAATTGCATACTTCTAAAATGAAAGTTTCAAAATGCAAGCCTGGTATTAGGACTATTTAAGGTTGTGACACCAGTGCATATATGGGGGCAGCTTGTGCAAATAGAAAGCAAACAAGTGTGTTATTTCAACAATACAAATTTCCTTGAATAAAAAAAAAGATTCTATATAACAGATGTTTATTGATACAACTATAATTTTCTTCTCCTTGAAAGGCTGGTGTATTACTSTGGAGCATTCATATAAAGAAAACAGCAGTTCAGTTCATCAATAAATTTCCCCAGTATTATGACTGTCAGGTCAGGTGCATTACCAGAGAAAGAARCATTCTGTTTGTAATAGAATCTTCCACAAATCACCATATCCATCCCGTATGCAATATAAATCTAGTTAATATTCCTGTTTGACCTCTGTTGTTTTGGGAACGATATTTTTGTCTTGAGAATGCACTACACATAAAGGGCCACTTGACCTTTACTTTCTTTTTTATCTTAGAGCAGAAAATTTAGAACTCATCTCATGCCCTAAAATATTTATGAATTATGTTTGTTTAGTGCTCACACTTTCAGTCAAGATCAGGGTGCCCTTTGACTRCAGATCAGATTGAGCTATTGTGAATGGGGTCAGTGCCAGATTTTCAAAACAGAGTCAGGAGAATGTTAATGCTCTGAAGATTTTCTCACCTGATATGGGAATAGTTGTGGCTTGCAAGATGTTTATGCTTCTGGATCGCTCAGTAACTTGTTGGTTCATTTGTTAAAACTTTCTATGCAGAATGATCTTCATTAATGGAATGAACTTGCCTCAGGAAGGATCTTGAGGAATCTCTTGTAATCTGTTTCTTGGAAAAAAAAAATCAAATAAGTGTTTGAGTAGATTCAGTGAGGCTTGTATCTAGGATTTTGTGGGCTTGGTGTAGGGCCCATAGTTGTCAGGCTGCTGACACTTCRTGATAAGGTATGAGAGTATTGCATTAGAAATCCTAGTACCTGTTCTGTCCATAGGTCTTGCTTGGTCAAATATTTAGACACCAGCTGATAACAGTTTTAAAACTAAAAGAGAAAGTTAAGATTCCTGCTCTTCTATGCAAATGTGTGTATTCTCCACACTGGCAAGGGACACATTTTGATTTTCTTTTTCCTGCCTTTAGCCCCCCTAAAGCATTGACCTTAAGTTTTTTATGAGCTGCATGAGAAAACAACAGTACATAAGTAACTGAACGTTGCTTTTAGGAACTGGAAAATGTGCAAGTTTTGAACCTGAAGGACAAGCTGAATAGAGGGATAACTTAYTGATTTTTCTTAGAAATACTCTTGTGTCAATGTGCTGTAGGGAGAAGAGAGAATTGCACCAAAATCAGTGAGGTTATCAAAATCTTGYATTACTGTTTAAAAACAAGCAGGGCCAAGGGGTTGAGGAGGGTGTTTCTCCCTCTCTATCCTGCTCTTATGAGAGTTCACCTGGAGTATTGTGTCCAGTCCCGGCATCCACAGCCCAAGAAATATCTCACAGGTTGAAAATGTTGCTATTTCATTTATGAATATTAGACTTTTACATTAAAAAGAATGAGGTATTCATTACATATTATCAACATATTTAGAGTGGATACATATGCTTTCAATTAATTATGTATGTCAATGTACAGGTTTTAAATATTATTTGACTAGCTAATATTTGAAATCATTGCATACATGATAAGTACAATCTTCTGCTCTTAGAAGCATAAAGAAAGCCCCTAGTTCCCTTACTTCTTTGGATGTCACTATAATGTTGGGAACCCTACCACATGGATGATTCCAGCAGAACCTGATCTGATTTCCACCAGACGGAGGACAAGGTGCATGAATGTAGGAGTACAGTGTGACTGCATATGTTACGTGCCAAATTATRTTATGGGCAAAAGGAAAAAACACAATAAACATATGGGAGCCAAGACTATTGTTATTTCAACTGATATTTCAGCAGTCTGATAGTCCAAATTAATTCATTAGTACAAAAATAGTCTCACGTGCCATACAGCTGAAATTGATATACAGGGGGAAAAACTATATCTGCCCCTCCTCTCAGGTGTTATCTTCACCCTTCATAGRCTCCTCAGGGACCAAAGGTGGACCTTCATTCCTCAAAAAAGACACAGGTCCCTCAAAAGGGAACAGATGYTCCTGAGGAGTCATCAACATACATAAGGAGGTCTCTGACAGGGGGCAGATGTGCTCTTGGGGGTGTTCCTCCCTTTTCCTCTGTCCAGTCCTCGTGGGTTTAGTTTGAACTRCTTTCTTCCCACAGCCTACCTTCTTCTCAGTGGTTCCAGCTAGAGTTGAAAAGTTTCAGGCATTTCCCCAGCATCTGCTAACACAGTCTGCCACACAGGGATGAGCAGAGTTCTTGAGAACTTTCTTGTATCTTGCAGTTGTAGAGCTTAAACTAACCCAGGCTGGGCACAGTCCTAAAACAAGTGAAAACCAGCTCAGGTTTTGGCAAGCTCAGACAGGTCCCGAGACCCTGCACTGTCAGGTCCACCCAAGGCCCGTGGCCTTTTCCTAGCAGTAGCAAAGATGYATTTACTGGACTGCACCCACTGTTGTTTACTGTAGTAAATGTTTATTTTTACATAACTGAATTTTCTGTTATAAAACATTAGACTGTGGACAGATGTTCAAATAAATTGAAAAATGCACAACAGCTTTTTCTTAATCTAAACCACTGTTTTGATGTTGATGTAATAAAGTAAGCTATGCTGAGAAATCTGATTTTTTGTATTTTTCTCATTGTTAAAATAGTTGTGACATTACTTATTTATGCTCTTAGAAAATGGATAAAAAGTTATTACAGACTTCAGCAGTRGAAAATATTTACAGAGATGCAAAAAGTTCATAGTTTTAGATAAAGCAGAAACTTTTCAATTATGTGAACAGTATGGTTGGAATTAATTTGATTTTATATTTGCATGGAATATTTTGATGGAGATTTAAAAGCTATTAAAATAATTGTATTAACTTAGCTATGTTCGTGCTTCTTACATGTTTAGAGGCTTCTTCAAGTGCAGTGAACTTAGGCATTAAACTAAAGTATGCTTTGTTTTCTTTATATTCACAAAAAAGACCCTATAAGATTTTGAAAAAACCCTAAAATTCTGTGTAGGCAGGTTCACTTGCTTAAATGATGTTTGCCTTTCAAACATTTGCAGAGCTGCCACATTTGTTGGTATTGAGTTTGAGCAAATTCAAGAAAAGTGTCAGAAAAGACATTACTAGCTCTAGATAGATACTATATTATTACTATATTTATTACTATATTTAAAAAGGCAAAAATTGTTTGAGTTTCAACATATTTCAAATCTTAAATGGAACCCTAAAGTATTTAGAGGTTTATTTTTTCAATGAAACAAATTAATAAAATGTTAAAACTCTGTAGTATATAAACAGTTCCAAGGTTGTATATTTTGTTTAAAATTCTTATACCATGATGTTTRGATGTTCAGTTTTTTCTATTTTCTTTTAAAAATAATCAAGAAAACTTTACAAGTGCATATGGACTTACACACAAGCATAAAATTCTATAGATAAAGTGAAATGTTAGTAAGGAGTGGAAATGCACCACTTTAAGCATTTTTATTACTGTAAACCATTAAAAATCTTGAAATATCAGAATACATTTTGATCACCAACATTCTGTCCTATTATTTAATTAATTGATTAACAGAAGGAGGAATCTAGACCAGTCTCAGCTGGCTGGCCAGTGTAAAGTGGATCCACACACAATGTATCTGCTAGGGCACAATGTGGTATAACATCATCAGGCATCATCTCAGACAGGAAAAAAAACCCAATAAATATTAGGAAACCTTAATTAATTTTAGTTAATATATGTTTAGGTATTTCTGTAATTCTTACTATTTTATTATTATTAGGACTTGAAATAAGCAAAATATGTTAGTTATCCAATTCTGCCTAAATCCAATTTAGAGAACGGCTATCTTGGCAAGTGGATCAACAAATCAGACTTCACAGTGTAAAAATGTGTGTTAAAGCAGACTACTTTAATGACTTAAGGGAAAGTAAACTTCATAAGTCATCATAAAACATYATAGGATATCTATTACATAAACCAAAAGACAGTTGCATCATATCTGAAATGAATGTAGCACCATTATTAATCATTCAATACTTTTCACAATCAGGTTATATGATTTATGGAAACCATCAAACAATGTATAAATGAGTAACAAAGTTATAATTCATGTTCATAACTTAGAAATTAGTTAAATGATTTCTAGAGATAAATGATTTATAAACCTAACATGATTTAGTATAGGTGTCATTCCACTATTAAAATCTGAGATATAATTTCTGTTCTGAAAAACAGCTTTTAGAGTATTTTTTAAAACAACTATGAGTACATCAAATATAACAGCAGTGTTAACACTGCTCCATCTYAGATTGTGGAAACTAAGTGCAAAACTCTCATCTAAATAAACAATGTGTATTCCTATGAGAAAAAGCAAATTTGATAATGTGGATGAAGGAAAACACCATAATGTATCAGTGCTATATCAAGTGCAGAGCAGTGGGGATTGAGGCAAGTGATTACTCCCCTTTACTCAGYGCTTCCTGTGTTTGGAACATTGCACTCAGCTTTGGGTCCTCCAGGAGCAATTCTGATGAACCTGAGTGAGTTCAAGGAGAGGCACCCTCAACCAAGATGGTCAGGATTTGGAGAATCTGCACAGTGAAGAGGGGCTAAGTGGGTGTGACTGGCACACACGGGAGAGAAGAGAACTGTGGGCAGGGGTGGGGGTGCTAAGAGACACCTGCTACAGTCTCTGAGGGCATTAATCAAGGATACTGAGGTAGACTACGTGTTGAAGTGCTCAGGGGGAAAATGAGAAAACTAGTCACAAATAGAAACAGAGAAACATCCAACAAGATAAAAGGAGGAATAAAACTCAGTACTATAAGAATATATTGGTATTAACGCAATTTTAAGAGATTATGGAATCTTCATCCTTGGAAATTTTCATAATTCAGAGCCCTCAGCATTTCATGTGAGTTCAGAGACATTTCTGCTTTGAGCATGGGATTGAATTAGAGAAATGCCAAGGGCCMTTAAAAACCTCAGTGTGTAGCTGACTTATGATTCTCTGTTCTTCCACTCTTTTGAAATGTTTCAGTGTTCGGTATTTTTATTTTCCTGCAGCAGAATAGAAATTTAAGTGGTTTTCCTATAGGGGAAAATAGACCAAAAGTTGGGTACCATACTTTCTCCAGGCTCTTTGGTGACCAAAAGGCTTGGGATTTTTTATGCTTGCATTGAAAGAAGGATTAGAGTTTAAAAAGGCATTGATATTTTAGTAAAATTTTGAAAATATAACAGTTTGATATTTGAAAAGCAAGCAGTGGAAAATGTAAAAATTTTTTAGTACAAACTAAAAGAATGAGAGTACAAATAAGGTATATATTCTTCACTGCAACAGCAGAGGTTAATCAGGTTTAAGTGACTGGAGATTATTAAAAAGAGATTATGAAGTGGGAGAGTAGACTGAAGGAGGCATGGGCCAAAAAACAAGAATTAATTCTGCAGTTGACAACTTTGGCTGAAACTGCGTTCAGACAAGTACAGGCCAATGAATTATAATAAGTTTTTGATTCAGCAGAAATCGTCTTGGAAAGAGAAAGTTTTGACCTCAGTGTCTAAGCAAATGTTAGAGACAGAGGTCAGAGGGGCTGTACTAACTCTGAGTCTGCCTTGGAGCCGTAAGTTTTGCTTAATTGAGGGCTGATGCAAACAAGGAACATAAGACTAGATTAAGGGTGTACTTATGATTTGTAACTTGCAAACATTTCTATGATCAGGATATGGATTTAGGGTTCAATTTAGAGTACAAGTCAAAAGAAATATATGATATGGATTTATCTCCTTTTGAAGGCTAAATTGAATACTGACACAAACAGAAATAATCCATAAAAATGTTGTTCTGGAGAGGGCAGAATTGCTCTTTATCAGATTTCTAAGATGTTATTAAGAACTGAAGCCAAGTGAATTTGACCTTCATACCAGATGAATTGACAGAAAATACAACCAACACTGTAGCTAATAAATATATAGATAAATATATATTGTGGATTCMGATGATGCATCTTTTTCAAAAGGTTTTCAACAAATTCTTTAAGACTCTGAAAGAAATGCCATGGTATAAAGGAGAAAAAAAACTTTAAAAAGGAGAGATACATGGGAATTTATTTTTTTTTTTGAAATCTGAAAAGAAAAACAGCTAAAACAATAAAACCTCTGCAGACACAATGAAGAATACTTAAAGACACTGTTCTGGATGTTCTGAAGAATATGTATCACCTATCAAACAAAGATTTGAGGAAGTCCAGAAGGAATATGACAAGGGCAAGGGAGGTCATAAGAAGCAAAAATGCTTTCAGAAWATCCTCTTTCTAACCCAGTAAGAAAAATGGAAAAAATTCATACCCTTCAGCTGGAAAAAATAAGATAAACAACTAAAAACGATGGGAGATGTGCTCAGGTTTACAGCAGTCAGTCACACCAACTTGCAGCTCTCTACATCTAAGGTGTATAGTTAAACTCTGGCTAGATTGTGCCTGAAGTTACTGTCTCCTCATTGCGATGCCTTCTGAAGTCACATACTACAGATAGTAATGGCATATTACTGCATTGCCAAAAAAATTTTAATTGCAGTGTGTAATGTCTCTCTTAATATCTCCCACTCTGTGGGGAGGAGTGGAAAGTGTCTTGTTTGGTTTTTTTCTGTTTCCTTTTTTTCAGAAGTCTTCCAGAGAAGGTACCCASAACTACAAGATAAGTCATATTTGTTCAGGAAGAACTCCAACTATTTTTTTAAATAAGCACAAAATAAAAATCTTGCCTATTTGAGGATAAACAGCACAGTGATTACAAAAATAAAAATTTGCTTCAAAATTGATTGGAAAAACATTCTTATATTCTTAAAGTCCATTGCAGATTAATAATCTGTTAAACGTTAAAAGGCAGGAAATAGGAATTAATCAATATCTTGCACAAAGGAAGGGTTTTGTAAGAATCTGTGGTACAAGGGGAGCTTTTTAACATATTGATTTGGAGAAGTTTGGAAAGTAAGATAAAAAGTTTGCTGGTGATAGGAAGATATTCTGGAAAAGTTAACTCTCAAGAGTAAGATTTGATAATGCAGTGTGTCTGAGAGATAAAGTGCCAATCAGAATTCAAAGCTGATACACACAGCAGCAATACAATCTGTTTACCATTTCACTGCTGGGTGAGAAAATTGTTAAGTATTCAAAAACAGTGACAGGCTTCAAAGAAATTAGGAAGTTAGCAAAGACATAAAAATGCAATTGCAGGTACCTATCTAATGAGGTATCTCCCTCATTAGAAGAGGCAAAAATGGAAAATAGAATTCTGAGAATTATTACAGATTACATAAAAAAATTAGTATGACATAATAYTCCTGTATTTTGAATATGATAAGCAGTTATAATTACATAATCAGAAGTCTACATKTTAAGATTTTGACTAAGGAAGTGGAATGATCAAACCTGTGCAACATGATTTTACATGGAAAAATTCCACATTTCAGCCTAGAGGAGATGTAATTGAATGGTGGCATGAAACAAATGTTACTAAAAGGGGRAAAGGAAGAAATTTGTCACTTTGTAAAGGAAGTCAGCAACTAATGAAGGGATGTAGCAAGCATATTTAGAACAAACCCTCTTTTTCTTTCACAGTATGCTAATTCTGTCTTGGATCTCCGTGTTATTGTTTGGCTTCAGCATCAAGGTATAAATAGGTACTTCCATTGCTGGTCTGGCAGCAACATGCAGAAYAGGAAGTTCATGATCTGTTATTTGACAGAAGGCAGGAAGGTACAGCAGAAGAAGTTACCTTGTTACTGATCTGGTCACAACCATGAAGAGTGTTGAATTTAGACTAGACAAAGGTTTSGGCTAGACAGACATTATTTCTTCAGCATAAATCTGTAGCCCAAACTTCATAGAAAAACAAAGGTCAAAACAAAGCTCCACWGAACAAGGACAAGGTTTCATACAAACTAAATGTAGCCATTTAAAAGCTACAGCATAGTTCAACCCTGGCATCCTGATTCTTTCTGGAGTAATTTTGGAGAAAAGCACCTCTAGGGCACAGGAAACAATGCCACTTTACTTACTAYGGGTATGTAAAGTGTAAATAGTTTGTCACCATACCAAGTGACATYTTTGTCTCTAAACTGGAGAGACAGGGACTTACTTGAAGACTGGGCCACACTGTGGATAAAATCCATCAGGATGGGCTCACTCAAAGAGGTGACCAATGGCTTGATTGTACATTTTTTTAAGGAATTGCTCTGGAGCTTGTTCATTCTTCTCAATTTTAAAATATGATTGGATGAGTATTTTTAATATATGAAGCATTTAAGGTCACCTGCTATTTCTTATTTTTYAATTAGGACCCTGACTAAGAATGAMAATATTAATGCTATCTTAACAAGGCCAGCCTGCAACCCATGCATTTTCAAGAATTTTATCTAAGTAAGAGGAGATACTTATTTTCAATGCAAACACGATAAAAAGAAGGCAAGACTTTACARACCCTGGGATGCAACTAACAACTGCTACAGTGTTCATCAAACAATAGTTGTCCATTGTTCTAAAAAGTTGTTTTTAGCATAAAGAAGTGATTGCTAAACAGAGCTACTTCCGAATGATTCATAGTAATTAATGTTGTTGAGCAGCCGAGGATGTTTCTCCAGTACTTCAGGACTTATTTTTGCATTTTTATTAAAAAGTGATTGAATGAAAGACAAAACCTTTCATTTGCTTGAAATTATCATCACTGTCCAGATAAGTATCTAGTTTCATGTAAATTTTTCTTTAGCATCCAAATTTTTGTAGTTCTTTTGATTTTAGTCTGATTCTGAACACAAAATTCAGGTCATTCAAGGTTCARCTACTTCCTTCTATGTTATGCAATTCATCTTAATAATAAAATAAGAATTAACATCATCACTGTCTAGATCTAAACTGTCAGGAAGGAGTGGCTTTATTTACCTGAAGATTCTTAYGCCGCTATAATCCTCACACATTACTGAGAAATATTTGAAACTCTCTACAATTCATTCTATTTTTGAAAGGCTGGTAGAAGATTCAGTCCATCAAAACATGASAATGATTATTGCTTTTCTTTCATGCAGTCATGGCAAACACTGGAGTTTTAAAGGCCAGTTTTTATCCAAGAAGGGATGAACTGCCCTTTTGGGGCCACATTTCAGTATGACTGCCATACATAGTGTGTGAACCTGATTATTTTATAGAAATATTCATTTTAAAATTAAAACCTTAAKTTTTCCTATTATTATACTGAGGACRTTCCTGACATTTTCAACTGTAAGTCCTTGAATATTTAGCTCTCAAACCAAGAGTTGCACTCTCTTCTGGATTTGACTGTGCTATATTGTGTAACCATTACATAACTGGTTTATGTTCCTAAAATGTCACCCTGTTGCAGTAGCCCTCTWGTTAGAGGGGAGAAATGAGCCAAGACAGAATTCTTATTCATCATAGCATGAAACAGGGCCTGGTTTATTCCTCTTTACAGCTCAGCCATCCTGACTCCAACTATTCACTGACTCTGGCTGCAACAAACTCCTGCTGYAGGTTTCCCTTGCAGCCTCTGACTGCTGGTTATTTCCTGCTACACTCTAACTGCAGGGRTCAGTTTTCAGACTGACTGCAGGCTTTTACCTGGCTAGACTGTGACTGCAAGTTCCAACAGGCTCCARCTGTAGACTCAGACTGATCTCTCAACAGTGATTCTCTCACCTCAGGAGCCTGCTTCTTCATTATCGTCTCATTCCCACTTCCTCAACATTTCCCCTCCTTCATGATCCCACTCACCAGCTAATCCACTCCCTTTTATCACACTTCTCTTTAYTGGMTATAGCTGTGCCTCATCAGGGGCAAGGCTGTATTGAGTAATTAACACAGCTGTTACTTATCAGGGATGAGGTACTCTGTATACCCTTCTCCTACATTTCCTAGGTTAAAAATTATTTGGAGGGCTTTTTTCCTTTTTTTTAGCTTTATTCTAACTCAATGAATACCTTATTCAGCTCTTTTAATTATCTTCACGAGTTTGCCAGTGGATTTATGTATTTATGCTTGGATTTATTCGGAATAGTTTTAGGCATTTTTTCAAAGTGTACACCAGAAAGTGTCACTAATGACCTTCCTTATGTTACCTTACAAAAGACAGAACTGTTGGATTGCTTTTCTTAAGCTGTTGATCCTAGAAGCATATGGGGAAATTACACAAAGTACAAGCTTTACACTTCATCACCTTATCACTTCATTAGGCATTCAACCAGGACTGCAACCCAACAGCTACACCTTGGCTGTGCTGACTCAGCTTCTACAGGGCAAGATGGAAGCAGGAGATTATAACTTMTGTATCAAAATCAGAGTGTGCTGCAGTTAGTGGGGAATAGGGAAAATAAAARTGCTCTTACCAGTTTTAAAAAATGTGCTCAACCTCCAAAGAGAAAATTAAGGAGTGTGCTAGTGAGTCGTGAGAAAACAATTAACCATGCCATCAGCATTTCAAGTTAAACATAGTAACAAATACTACTTAAAAACAGGCACTGATTTCAAGTTTTTTAATTTGGCTGTACAGTCCATATGGAAAAACACAGGAGAGTATGTAAATAAAAGAAAACAGGCTGGGGCAGAAAAAGGAAACAGACATAGTTTTATTTTCCTGTTTTTATGATGTTTGATAGATTTTTTGCTTGAATTGGTTGCTTGCTGTATCTTAAGATTTCCTTATCTATATTAGCACTTTTTCTTTTATTCACTTAAATGTTTTTTTATTTCATTTTTAGATAGTTTTATGTGTGACTATTTACCTAAGGATCGTTTCAGCGAAGGAAAGTATTTTGGCTATCAAAATACTAACAAACTGGGAGTACATTCTAGGGTTTTTCCCCAGAGCTGGCTTTGTTTGACTTCCACTGAATAATATCTTAGACATTTTRGAAGTTAAAATTTTGGACCTGTAARTAATATCTCACTGATTCTCAGCAGAATCTATGAATAGCAGTCATATACTTTTATTTACATACTGATTTTACTTTGCATGTGTTTTACAATTAGATTGTGTCTACTTATATTAATCAATGAAACAAATTCCCATAATACTTTGCTATTCAGGTTTAGGACTGGCTAAACTTATGACCTCTAGCCTAGCTGATTCTTTGGGGAACTCATTAGCCTGTGTATCTAGAAATGCCTTTTAAAGCAAAAGGGACTGATTTGTACATCCTGTCATTTTCCATATTTTTCTTTTAAAGAAGAATACCCAGCAAAGCAGTTACCAGAAAAGACTTATGTGATTGATATTTTAAGTCACTGGTATTTCTGTTGTCATAGATTAAACAAATCTGTGGGAATTAGTGAACTGTAGGCTTCAGAGAGGGTATAAACTTGAATAGCTAATTGCACATTATGGACTTACTGTATTTTTGCTGTAATATTGTAGGGGACAAGAGAGCAGAGGAGCTAAGTAACACATTTATCTACTGGTTAATTAGTGTCTTGATCAATAAATTGGTTGAGCTGAATGTGAATGGTTCATTGAAACATTACTAACCCAATTACACTAAACAGTCAAAGTTTAAAAATCTGTTTGCCATTCAGTTTTCATATTAATACACTAAATTTAAAAAATCAGGACATTATGCAACTCCTGAAGGATACCAGAACAAATTCAGTGATGCTGTTTTTCAGTATGTTAGAAGTCAGCAAGATCCAGTAAATTCAGTAAGGTTAATGGACTTGAACTTGAGTAGGAAAAAAAGTAGAAAGAAATATTTTAATTTATGATTAAGGATGTAATAAAATCACAGAAACCTGCCATAAAAAAGTGTCCATTTTAATATGTTAATATGATAAAACAAATTACCATAATAAATTATGTAAGAAAGAAATTCTGTCTTGCTGAAAATACAGTGAGTGTTGCCCTCTACTGAGGATAAAATTTTATTCCTAAGAAGARTTAACACTTGCAAACACATTTATCTACTTTGAAAATCAAAAGTAGATGTGCAAAAAATGATGTGTAATGTAGATGTGCAARAAGTAGATGTGTCCTGTTCTTTTAAGAGTCTATTGAGGCTGTTCTYATGGCTAATGAGAAGTCACCCTCTCTTACTTTGAGTGAGAGCCAAAAGCACAGACTTCCCTTTTTTTCAAGTACCTAATTCTAATGAATTTGAAGGGTAGATTGCTTTAGGTTCTACTTTCTAGGTGTAATGAGAAAGGACAAAAATTCAATTAGGTTCCCAATTATATACCCAAACTTTTTAGTTGTTTTTCATTAAAATTACTGTTTTAGAACATTCTGCTATACAAATACTAGTGCTGTTGCTACTATTACCACCACTACAATTGCTAAACAGCAAAGATAATAAGCTTAAATTTAAGAAAACTCAACACTGTAAAGAAGACATACACCACAGTATATTCTCTCAAAAATATCTCTTAGCTTTTGATCACTGTTTTTTTTAATTATGTTGAGACACCAGACTCCCATTGGGAAACTGAGTATTAGACATGTTAATTTTGTCTATTAGCTTCTTCAAGACAAAAAAAGCTCAGAGAGACCAGGAGTGTTTTCWCTCCTCACCTTGGTTAGGAGAAGAGGCAGAATTTACAACACACTGATGTTGCCATGATTAAT
>CADDXX010000559.1:0-21895 GCA_902810485.1 Alauda arvensis | reverse complement strand
ATGAGGAGATGAACAGTGGGGAAAATACCTGTGTGCAGCATGTGCTGTTAGAGGCACTTGGGAGCCCAGGGGTCAGTCTGCACGTTCTGTGGGGSATCCTGGGAAAGTGACTCACAGCAYCTGTATCACTCTGCTCTGAAAGCCCACTCAGTCACATGTAAATCAAAACATTTTGACACCCTTGAAACCAATCTGGCTTTAAAGGAAAAATTTAAAGAAAAATTTTATGGGTTTGAGTGCATTTGCCAATATTTATTATGTTGAACTTCTGGAGGCTAGACAAGGTCTGTACTTCCCATTGAACASGGTAGCCTTCCCCTTTCTCTTCTGCTCAGTCATGAATGGTTGATTATGAAAGTAAAAAATATGGGTTAGAGAACTGTGCTATCAGTACTTGCAATCACTTGAAAAAAGTCATTTCACATCCTTCTTTCCAAAAGAAAAAGTTCTGATGTGACACTAATTCATCTATGGTAAAAAATATAYATTAACAGTATATTTTTTATCCTTAACTATGAAAGAAATTGACAAAAATTTATAAATCTGAGACTAAATCCTTGGGTTTATAACATGTATGACCACTTTAGGATAAAGCTTAATGAAGCTTGCTCACTCAAAAGAAAGCTCTTGACATTAATACCAAAAGCAAGATGAAAAGTAAACTGATTTGTCTATATACTGTACATATTGGAAAAAAGAGACACAGTCATCACTTTCAAGTTAATATTCTACCACGTGAATGTAGCTTTCTAAATACTAAACAGATACCAAAGTACCCAAAAATTGTATGGAACTTAGTTGTCAATGCTCAAAATTAAATGTCAATACTATTAGAAATCCCAAAAGTTATGTAAACCATGTTAAAAAAAGTTAGTGGTGGCCCTATAAGGTAATGTTATCTAAGATTGCATGGCATATGACTTTTCATTTAAAGGTGGCAGCAGTAGAAATTTTAAGGTATTCCCCTTTGAGGCATAAATCTAACCTCTGGATATATGATTGTYCTATATGTGTTGGAAATAGTACTGGAACAAGGTGGATGAGAAGATTGTGCCATGACCTTGTCTTAAACTCTGACACCTCCCTGCTTGTACACCACAGAGATCCAAAATTACAAAGGTAGAAGTGAAGGTATCTAGCCTTACAGTGGGATGTGAGGTACTTGTGTTAAGCCACCACTGATTTCAGACAATATATTTAGAAAAAAACAACCTGATAAACCACCAAAGCCTTATCTTTTTCTGGGCAGTGAAGAGGCAAAATCATAGAAGCCAGATTTAGTAAATGAATTCTCAACTCTGGAAACATTTGTTTCAAATCACTCAAAACACAGAGTCACAGGATCACATGTCAGGTCCAGCCTAGTTTTGGGGGCTCAGGGCAGTGTSTGCCTGAGTTTTGAATAACTTCAAGGTGGAACCTACACAGAATCTCTGAGCTGTTTCCATTGTCTGACATCCTGCAGAATGAAAAGTATTCTTCTCTATGCTAGGGCATAATATCAATTTTCAATTTATGTTGTTTCTTCTCCTTTCATGTTGTATCTCTGAATCCCCCTTCTTTTGAGTAGATGTAGATATAATTTTAAAAACCACGRAAAACTAAACAACAAACCCAAAAAACAGAGAAAGAAATTAAAAAGAACCACACACAAAACCCCCACTATAAAGGCATCATATGAACTGAATATTCTTTGTGCCTATCTCAGCTTGTGATTCCATCACTAAATTCTTCATATTGACTGTGGTCCCATGCAAACATAGACACAGTACAAAACAGAGTCCTTTTATTAAGACCTTTTCTCTGTGCTCTGTCYCTTTCCCCTTTCCTTTCTGTTCCTCACATTTTATCATATGTCTGTGTCACCTGCAGGGGCTTGGCTTTTTTTCTAAATCACTGTTTCAGAAGAAAAATGAGAGATAGACTGCATTTTGTTGGCCTCATGGTAATAATCCTTCAATRAGAGACTGTGAGCAGCTTTTCTGGGTAAGACAGATGTCTTGAATGAGCTGCCAGATGGAAAAAAAAATAAAAAGAAATAAGAAGAGACRTATGTTCAGCATGTAATACAAACTAGAATTTGTAGTATGATAATACACAAATCTTTCATATTGCAGCCTCTGAAACTTCTATTTATGCATATAGCAGGTCCAACTATAATATCAGTGATTGGTATTTTCTCCACTTAAAATATAAATCTTCTTCATGTAAGGAGACTGCCCACTGATTCTGCTTTAGCTCTTAAATATTTTAGCAAGAAAAATTAGAAATATGCTTAACACATGTAGGTGACCTCTCCTCTCCTCTCCTCTCCTCTCCTCTCCTCTCCTCTCCTCTCCTCTCCTCTCCTCTGTGGAAAAGTATACAACTGTTCTACATGTACTACTAACATTTTTAAATGTTAACAAAAGTACATTGCTTTCTTAATTTCTATATTGCTTTATTCTCTACCTTGTCATTATGAATTAATATGTGATAAAAAAAACAAACAAAAAAACTAAATGAAAAAAATTCAGGCCTATATAATGGTTTACTTAGAGTTCATTTTGCACATTTGTTTCTTTCTGAGGCAAGYAACATTACAGTAGAAGCAGATTTTTCTCTGAGTGTTTCTTGAGGCAAATCAGTATTCTGAATAAGAGAAATGGATGGTTTTGATCTAAGAAAATAGAACTGTTTTACAGAGTGAGGACGAGTATCTCAATAACTGTGAAGGAATAGCTGTAGAGCAAAGGGCAAGATACTCTCATCATTTGAAGCCTTTGGGGAATATCATTCTCACTTAGATGAGCTCTTTGGACAAGCACTACAGCAAATTTGGGAATGAAAAAAAAAGGAAAATATTTTACTGCCAAGGAAAGGTCAGGATGTTTTATACAGTAGCAGTAAAGGATGCCTTCTATGTTTCAAAGCACAATTATTTTTAGTTCAAGGTGTGATATGTCAGGTGCATATCATCTTTTCTCACTCTATTTTATTGTACCAGAAACAGGCAAGACATCTCTTCTGTTCKCCTGATTACTGACAAGTTTTATTTCATTTGACTTCAGCAGTATTCACTCTAATTTGATTCTTTTGGGAAACAAAAYATGGACATCATAATGACAAGACTTTGGCATTTTTATCTGAAATAGCTGTTCTACACCTTTTCAACTTACATGATATTTCATGTATTTTGATTGTTTCAATCAAAAATAGAATTAAGTGATAAATAAATAAAATTATACCAGTCTACATACACCACCATGCTGTAAATAATTATACTGTACCTTGAACACATTCTTGCAAAACTAACAGACTGATAAAATAATATGGAATGCAGAAGACATTAGCATTCCACAAGAAGAAATTATAATTATCTATGAATGTTTGCTGTAATAAGAGTGAGGTGTTGGGGTTTTTTAATTGTGTTAATGTATMTTGAAAACTGTAACAAATTCTCTGCATTACAGGGAAACAGCTTTTGACTTATAACTGTTCATATTCTGTTATGGTTTTCAAGGTTTTGACTGTTTTATCATAGCAAATAATTTAAAAAATAAATGGAGAATGATAAAGGATTGTTTTAAGTAATCTGGAAACAGTGGTTTGTTTTGGAGAAGGAAAACTAGTGAAGCAGCTATTTTTAGWACAGAAAAAGTGTGAGAAAAGCATTGAGAGAAAACTGGGCTTCCAAYAAACAGACTTAAACAAATTCAGGTATGGAATGCAATCTCAGGAACATATTGCAGTTAATTAATATCTAAAACAGACTCTTTAGAGTGCAACACTAAACTAGCCTGGTGTCAGACAGGCAAAAGACTGAGAGAGACTCCTACAGCAGAAAGAATTTCAGGATGCTAGAAACTGCTACATGTCTAAGAAAAATTTTGCAAAAGARTAGAGCAAATTTATAGATATGAAGTTGGAAAGAGTAGGGAGCAAAATTACTTAAGAATAACAAGACATGTAAAAAGCACCAAAGAAAAAGTTCTTTGTGCATCAGAAATAAGAAAAAGTCAGTGTTTTGTTCTAAGCAGAGCATAGAACTGTGCTTTAAGTCTGCATGAGCATGCATTTCTATATACATATTAGTACAAGCATCAAATTTTTTCACTGGCAATTCAGAAGACTTTCACATGAAAAATCTCAGAAGGGATTTGAAGTTGTGTTCTTTTTTTCTGTTACAGACATATCCTCATGTTAGTGGTGATATGAAATAAAACACTTTTAAAACTAAGGCARATTAGAGAAGGATCAAGGGAGGAGTGGTTTTCCCAAACAGTGAAACAACTCCTCAGACTATATGATATARTAATTCATATATTGTAAAAAGTGACAGAAAGTATTATTGAGGAACACTAAAGTGTAAAAGGTAGTGATATGAATATAAACACTAAAAAATGTCTGCATCTACCACATCAGGATTGCAGTTTGTCAGAGCAATTGGTGAAGGAAAGGATCAAAACTTCATTTCCTCTTAAAGAAACTTTTATCTTGAATGTATCCATAACAGTCATAATACTGCTGTGACTCTTGGGGGTCCTGTGCAGAGCCAGGAGCTGGATTCAGTGATCCTTGTGGGTCCCTCCTAACTCAATGTATTCTGTGATTTTGTGATTATCCATGTAACTGCCTTATCCTCAATCTTGCCAGACATTGTTGCTTATTCCTTGTCTCTGGTTATTTTTATCTTTGGACTTTCTTGTTTTTGGTAATGTCATTGGAAGTAAAGCCCGGATCCAAATATGAACTATTTATAAACTATATGTTTATTTGAGCTTGCAGTGACCCACTATGTGTTTGATATTAGGGTCCAACTGYAAAGTATCCAAATGGGGTTTCATGTAATAATTCACTCGTAGATTGGCTTACAGATAAGGGGAAAACATTGTGGCTCTTGTTTCAGTTCCTTTCAGAAAACATAACCAGCATTCACAACTTACAGTTTTGTTGTTGTGGGTTTTTTGGGTTTTTTTATGCAGGTTTTTTTTCCCCAAGAGTTAGAGGCACAAAATAGCAATAAAGATTCTTAAATCTAGTGAATTGCGACACAAAATATATTGAATTTTGCAAATGATTCATATGACTGAGCCAATCATTTGTTGTATGGCCCAACACAGAGAGCAAAACTCTAGCAAATTTTGCCTCCGTGATGAGCAGAACTGAATTAAAGATGAGTAGCAATAAGTAAAATAGTCCTCTCAACATGGATAAAAATTAATTTCATTGTAGTTGATTTATATTAATTTTATCCATTGGGASATGGGACTCTGAAGTTTGCTACAACCTTTGAGGTCTTTGCTGGTAGACAACTTGTTATACTGAGTACAGAAAAGCAGTCATCAAGGCTTTAATGCTAAAAATGCTTTCATTTGTACAGATAGAAGGGGTTTTTAATGTTTTTTTGTTTGGTTGGTTTTTTTTAATGACCAGGAGAAATACAAATAAATAATAAGGAAATAATTAAAAAATATAATAAATAAGGCGTGAAAATGCTGACTCTGTAAAAGTAATGCTAACTCCATAAAGTGTGTTCTARGTTCTTGCCCAGAAATCTGGCTGAGGTTGTTGGAAGATCTCCCTACTCTCCCAAGTCTTCCCTACTCATTTGGCTCCAGGTGCAGTGCTAGCAGCAGCTTACATGTTCAGACCCTTCTTCCTCTGCCTGTTCCACCTTCTGCACTCTCAAAGCTTTCAGGTCCAGCTTTTGCTCATTTTCTCCTCAGGGAAGGCTCATGCTGCTCGAAGGTGGCACCACCTCCAGAGGGGAGTGGTCAGGATGGGGCAGTTGATAGCTCCTCCATTGCTGCCCATCCACATCCTCTGAAGAGCACACCATCAGAAAAACACCCTTCAGAGTTTGCATTGCTCCTCACTSCAGTTGTAAGGAGTCAGGGATTTAATGTGATATAAATGGGGCTTCCCTACATAAGCAGGACAAACATCTTCAACATTAAATCCACTGAGCATTGCAAAAGCTCAGTATTGCTGTTCAGACTTTAAAATATATTCCTAGACTGATTCATTTCACTTTGATCTCAGCTGTATTATTTTTATTACCTACAGCAGAGTTAGGTTAGCCTTTCAATTGAAAGAACTATTGTACTGTCTTTCACAAGCCCACAAATTTTACTGAGTAATTAAGGTTTGATTCTGTGAGCTGAAATAAATGAAATTTTTTTTTCATATGATAGTTGTAATGAGAATCCTGCTCTGTCACATCACTGTAAGGAGAGCAGACTTCTGACAACATCAGTGCTTGAGAAAAATCTCTTTCTGAAGAGAAAACAAGGTTAGATGGAACTCTGCTGGAAGTCCTTTTATTTGCCATGATGCCGAACATCAAAATACAAAATTATTTTACTCTCATTATTAACTTTTGCAAGAGATGTACTGCTTTCCACTGAGCTGTTTTCAAGTCAGTGGGGGAAAAGAGAGATGGCTTTATCTGCAGAGAAGGAGATGAAGAGAATTAAAGGAAAATTGATAAGGTGTAAACAAAGTAGCAGCTTGAGCTGGAGGGTGAACTGCAAATTGCAAGATGATTGTGAGAAAAAGAGCAGTTTGCAAAATTAGCTTGAAAACTCCTAAGCATCAAAGCAAACAACAGGAMATTTTTAAAACTTATTCAAACAATAAGTTAAAATAGTGTTTACATCAAGGCAACAAAAAATGTTTCAACCATAAAGTACAGCACAGTACTCAGATTCTTCAGATTCACCTCACACTGCTTCACTGCTTCAGGGTCAACTCTAGCACTGAGCTAGATATTCTACAGGACCCTTGTTTTAAAAGGCACAAAAATGAAGCCTGCATATTTTAGATGCCATCACCTAGATTTTGAGTTATTAAAACATGATTGGAAACAAATTGCTTGACAATTGMAAATTGATTTTGCTCTGTCGCAAATTTTGTTGGTATCTTTTTTGCTTTGACAGAACATTAATTGTAATAGTTTAAATARGTGATTTTTCTTGGTATATGTAGCTGCACTATTCATTAGAACTGCCAAAGTAAAACAACATTTGAGTTTTGCTAGGCTGGCACAGAAAAGTTTAACTATTTTTAAAGATGAAAAGTATTTTCTACTTGTGTATCAATAAAAATTTTTTTCCAAGTAAGTCTCAATCTAAAACAGCACACCATCCTATACCTTTCTTTTTTCCTCTTTTCTGCAGAATGGTTACCATCATTATATGCTATCATCTCCCTATTTATTAAAAAACCCACAGCATGCAAACATCCTTATAGTGACTCTTATGTGTAACATGTGGCKTTATAAGTGACCTAATATCTGCAAGTCCTGATCCAAGGTGCTTGATTTTGGAATCAGCTGCTTATTTAGTCCATTCTGACATTGGGGTGATAACCTCTTTCCCACTGGAGAGAAAAGAAACTGCTGGGTCAAGGATGTCCTTAAAATGTGGTTGATTTGAACTTTGAATATTTAACTTGAAAATCTGGAAAAGGAGCAGGCATTGTTTCCAGTCAGAGGGAACCCTCTTCTGGAATGAAGTATATATGTCTGTAAAGAGCAAAACTACAGAACTGTCACWTTTGTGAAGTGGTATTTCAGCACAACATTCAAAAGATTCAGTTCTATAACATTTGAAAAGGCTCACACGGAGACACAAAGCTATAATTGAATGGATAATCTCATTTAAACATGAAAAACATCCCATTTCTGTTCAAAYTGAGTGCCTTGTTTCAGAGATGTTGCTTGTCTTTTCCAACAAAACCTTATGCAATCATCTGTTGTAAGTGGGCCATAATTTTCTAATGYGTTCCAGCTCCTTAAACATCAGAAGAAATTTTACAAAATATTCAGATTCTTCTTCAACATCTCATCTCAATCTTTAGCTATAAACTACTATGTATTTTTTTATTATCATTCTTCCAGAAATTGGGGAGTGTGCCTACTTTCAAAAAGATATTCCGTATTTTCAAATGAAACATAACAGAAACATAGCAGAAATACAGGCTTTAAACTTTATTTAAGCAACTAAATACAAATACGTACTAAAAAAAACATAAAGGAGACAAGAAAAAAAAATCAAAGATTTTTCATATTAGCCTGAAAATAGTGTATAAGTAACCCCTTCAGTTTCTTCACCTGATTCTTTTTATATAGGAATTTAAGAAAGAATTTTAGAATATCCATGTAGAAGGAAAATGTATATAAAAGATTGTGAAGCCCACTCTTTAGGCTTTACAGCTCTTGGAAAAATTAGTAATTGATTTTTTTCACATTCCCTGACTATTTTATCTTCACAAGATATGTTAAATATTGTTCAGTTATGATTGTTCTCACTCTTTCATACCTATAACACATAGAATAATAGATTGAATATTAAGAATGCTTTGGAGAATAAATAAGCTGGTGTATATATGAAAATGTGAAGTAGACTAAAATCATCAAGGCAAAGTAATTAAAAAAATATAATAGAGATATTATGATTTGCAGAACAATGTTTTACACAATAAATGAACAGTTGAATTAGAAAGAATATGTTTATCTTGTGATTTTCCTTCCTTAGTGCAAGGATCTGGCTAAGTCTGAAGGTTGTTAGGTGATAAGTACTGTGAGTCCAGTTCAGAGAAGATGTCACAATTTCCACAGAAGAAGAGCAAGAATGAAGAAGCTGAAAGATCTTGCAAAAGATCTTCAGAAGCTCTTTTCCTTTAAACTGTATCAAGAAGAGTATAATCATGGTCCTGCCCATCAGACACAATAACATGCCAGGCTTTAGAGCTCAGGGCAGTCAAATGTAACCCTCAGTAACCACTGCAATGTAGTAGGAGTTACAGGTATGTCCAGTGGCACTGCCAATTCAGGAGAAAACCTARAGGGTAGCAAGAGATTTAACTCCATGCCCCATCTTACAGATGGCACAGAAAACCTTTGCATCTTCCTCAAACTACACTTCYCAGTCTTCCTAACTAGGATCCTAAACTTTGCCCTGTTCTCCCCTTTCTTCCACACCACCATCTCAGCCTGCCCTCCTAATTGCAGACCCTCTCCCAACTACCCAGCTTCACATTTCATTGTCATTGTTTTTGATGAGATGCATAGGCAAGGGAGAAAATGCAGAAATACAGAATTCAGTTCTCCACACCTCAGAGAACGTCTGATGTACATCTATTTTATTTACTAGTTTGAGACAATGCTACACTTGCCAAATGCTGAAAAAAATTAGGCAGTGCATTATCCTAATGGGATGCTGAGGGTCTTGTGTTCCCTGTCAACATTATCCTATAACATTGTTCAGAAAATCATCCAAGATTTATTGAGAAAGAAAAGAGAGGAAAAGGTATGATTTCCTGGTCCAGTCTAAAGGCATTCAGCCTTGAGGGGGCAATTGTAACTGCTCACAGGGTTGCATTGTACTCAGAGACTGAATAATTGAAATATAGACAGAGCTTTAGAWAAAAGGGCCAGAATTTCCTCCTCACAGAGAAGGCAGTGAAAAAGTAACACTTTTCCTGTGTCTCTGTATACCCTGTAACATCAAATTTGTCCTTGCACAGCAGCACAGATTGGAGAACTTCACTATAAGGTACATATTGATGATACTCTGCTTTTGAGACATATGTGGGTTGGACCTCTGATAGGTTTTTGACTGAACTCCTACTTCCAGACAAATTCTCTGAGGAATTGCATAGAAGATRGATGGTGGCACTATGACACACTTGAAAAAATTAGTAACCACAGCTGCCTTTTATAGATGCCTGSATGTGTTCAGTAGTTTCAGAGCTCACCAGGCTGGGCTTCCTGAGATACTTCAGCGTAAGAATGACACATTTTAAAACTTACACTAGCCTGTATGGRAAATACAGATTGACTTTTTCAGTACTTAGGCAGAGAGGCAAACTGCAGACATGAAGAGAAATTTAAAGTCTGATTTTGRATGCTTTGAGTAAGTTCTACCAAATTCCAGCTAATTTGTGGTTTATATAATTGGTTGTAACTATAATATAATTGGTTAATATAATGTAGTTGTGCAAAATTATTTACTAGCCTAATATCTCTTATGGAGTGTTATTTCCCTTTGATTTCAATTGGAATTATGGTATATTYAAGTAGGGGTAGGAACTTAAAACTTTTGGGATTTGGTTATTTTTTCCATGGTAGCATAATTTTGGAAGTGKAAATACAAAAGCTTCTTTATAAAATAACAAAGCTTCTTTGTAAGTAACTTCAAAAATTTGATAAATTTCAGTTTTAAATTCTTTCACAGATTCAGGATATGATGGGGAAAGGATGTCTCAATAGCTGCCAGCTTAGTTTATTCAGTCCAGGTGCTGAGAACCAGTTAAACCTTTCTGCATTTTCCTACAAGGGTTACCATTTGAAGACYTCTCACCAAAGCCCTGAATGCATTAACTAAAGCAGCCTTGGAGAGGAACATATTTTACCTATACCAAAAGGCTGAACACTACTAAAGGTGGATCTTATCTCCCCGATGACTTTCTGAAAGGTAATTTAACCTCTTCTCTGGGCTTCCATTTGTGAAAAACAGTTACTTCAAATGTCTGTGTTTTCCCAGGGAAGGTCCTGTGGACTTACGTGGTCTGGAAAGAACTAAACACTTCCTCCCCTCAGCACCTTGGGTGTGCAGCTCAGACARGACTGAGACTGCTATTTAGCAATGAATTAGAGATATGATTCAGAACAAAACAAGAAGCAGATGAGTAAGTGTATGSCAATTTTTCATAGCCTTTTCTTTTGAGAACAACACTTCCAAGAGTCAAGTGGGTGAAATCATAMAAAGGTGTTCTGCTTTGAATCAAAGGGTCAAGTATTTCAATATGGGTTTGTCTTTGGAATTAATTTAGTGTAATGCATGCTCTTTTCCCCTCCCCTTTTTCTAGCACTCTAGTTCCTGAAATATATATGATGATGCATGCAGCACAAATAACTGGTTACCATAGGAACAACTGTAATAGTGATCCCAGAGCAGGGTTGGCCTTTTTTCAGGATATCCTTTTTCCCCTTAATACCATACTTCATACTAAAGATCCTAGCCCCCTTTCATTTGCAAATAATTCTGAAAAAAATGCTCCTATTTAATATGATTTGACTATAAATTGATAAAATTTCAGTATGTTTGCAGCAGCCTTCTGGTCTTATGCATTTTTTTAATTGATAAAGAGATGAACACTAAAGGAATTTGSTATCCATGACATTGTAAATGACAACCTTATGGTAAGCCTTACTACTTCAARTATTGCTGGGATGACATTACTGAAGTAAGCAAAGCATTTATTATTTTTTTCCTCTTTTTCTCTTTTTTTCCCTGTCATAAGTTACCCTCTTACCACATCCTGGCATACAAGTATAAAGAAACACAAATATGTGTGAGCATGAAACAAGCAAAATGGCAGGTAAATCATGATTTTTCTAAATGTTAATGGCATTACCTGTTATTATCTAGCTCTGCACCCATCATCAGGGTTGCAAACTGGGTTTCAGACATGCTCTAATGTCTTGCTACAACCCTGTGCATAGGTTTATGGGGAAGTAATCAAGGATCAGTCTGCCTCCTCCCCTTAGTGTTCCCAGGGAAATTGAGGGAGCCCTGTTTTACCACAGTATTCAAATTTCTTGAGTATTGGTGAAGGCTCRATGATTCTGTTGAGAAAGGGGATGTTWGAGCAGCTTGGTGGCCATSAGGCATCTGGTTAAGGTCAACCCATCACAAGCAATCATTAACTTCWTCTCCACWYTGGGAAAYACAAATGAATAGGAGAAACACAGTAAATGCCTTACAGGRATTCCCTTGGAGAGAAAGAATTTCAGTTAAAAACAAATGAAAATTTCTTTCTTTAGTCATGCATATAACAGTGTTCAGTTTAAAAAAATTAAAAATGCATTAAGAGAAGCTGTAAATAGCCATTGATTGAGAAAATGAGCTATATCTGATTGGAAATCTCTGTCTGCATTGCTGTATTTGAATGCAGAAGTTTGATGTCCCATGTTTTTCCAGAGTGCTGGGATACAGGGATACATCCACGCTGCAGCCACATTAATTTATGTGGAGTTTTAAGTAGTTCTGAGAGTGCTGTTTGTGGACACTGGACAGTTTAACGTGAACTCTGTGCTGCAGTCACCAAAATACCTGAAGCATATAAGAGATGTAAGTTTTGAACAGTTGCAATTTTCTAGACAAAAACTACATTTTAGGGAAAACCCATACAACAAATATATTCCAAAACCCTCTTCTCCTGTCTAACAAAAATTAGAGATACTATTCTGCCTCCGCAGTTTAAGAAAATGATCATTGTTACAAATTTTGCCTTTCAGAATGGAAGGTTGTTTGCAGTCTGTAGAAAAACTGCATCAGCTGAAAAAAAATCATAATAAACAGGGGCCTCTGTTCCTTTCTGAAGTGRTACATTAGATACCTCATGTATTTGTAGGTAATTGGGAAATTTACTGCTGCTTTTCCATCCACAGAAAAAGCTACTGTAAGTTTCTTGTTACTGCAGGCTCTTAGTGATTTTCCCATGCTATTTAATTTGGTTGCAAAGCAGAGTCACATCATCTTTTTTTGTTTCCTATTTGACATATAGAATTTAATTATAGTAAACATTTGACACTAATTAGATGGTAGCTTTAGAGGACATGATGAAATTTATTACATATAGGTATTTAACTGCAGTGCAGTTAGTGCGTAACCATGTTTAGGGATATAAATTCTAAAAACCAGTAATTAATTTACATATACTTGCTGCTTCATTAATCTGTATGYTTAGATACCTAAAAGTTTAAGGTGTACTATTTATTTTATTAGGCRAYGAAGAGGAAAAATATTGYCATTTAAGAGAGAATAGAACTTTTRYAAAAATGCCAAAACACTCAAGGASAAAAACCCTGTAGATGCTCTTTCTACCCTTTCTTTAGAGGATTTAAATAYCCTGTCATTCCTTAGAGGATGCTTCTCATGGCACAAAGGTGGCATGTCCTGTTCAGGTGGGGCTGGTTATAGGCTATAAGGTTACTGCTGCTTCCTCATATCACCAAGTCTGTTTCTACCTCCCTCAGCACTTCTTCATGTGGGGTTTTCCTAKCCCAGGGCATCAAAGTGATCCAGGCATTTAAGTCACCATTTCAGAAAAAAAATGATGGAAAGCTGTGCCTAATTAGCAACCTCTAGCAGCAGGAGGGGAAATGACAAGCAGGGAGGTTGTGCAGAGCTGAAGCCCTCTGTGCAGAATGGTAGAACAATAAAGAACTGCAGAATGCCGTCAGAATCCGGACTAGCACCCTGGCTAACCCTGCTCAAAATTTATCTCAGTGCAGGAAATTCACAATATTAACTACATTAGCTTCTGTTTACTGTAGAAGGATTGTTTCTGCTGTTCCCTGGTAACACTGAATCACTCTGATGAATAGGAAAAATGTAAATAAGATATTCTCTGATTTGCAGAAGCTGAGCTAATTTTTTTTTCCCAAGCAGAAATTCTCCACAAAATAATCCTTTTGTTAGAAAAGTACTTTGGTTAAAAGTACTGCTGATGAATTTTTTTCACGAAACAAACAACTTTTTAATTTGAGAAGTAAAATATTTAATAGCAAAGAAAAACTGTTTTGACTGTGAAAAAATAGATATTTAATTTTGCTTTTTTTTTTTTATTTGAAAATGAAATTGTCAGGAAAATATAAACTTCATCAGTTCAACAAGACCAAGTGAAGATTCTTCACCTGGGTGAGGACAATCCCAGACAGGATGGGAGAAGGGTCCAGTGAGACCTTATTTGGGCTTTTTGATTCTTTAAGGGGCTTATGAAAAAGAAAGGGACATASATTTTAATAGAGTCTTTAGCAATAKGACAAGTGGTTTGGTGGCAATGGTGGTAATGGTTTAACCCAAAAGAGGTGGTAGAWGCTTCATTCCTGAAAACATTCAAGGCCAGGTTTAACAGGGTYCTGAGCAACCTTACCTAGTTGATGTCATTTCTTATGGCAGGGGAGGTTTGMCTAGATGACCTTTAAATGTCCCTCCCAATCCAAACCACAGGAGGAAATACAAAAATAAATAAATTTTAACACTGCCATTGTTCTTGACTGATTAGATTTAAACTGGTCTCGGGATTTTTTTTCTAAATATTCTAAATATTTTTTCTGAAATTTCTATTTTGTGATGTGCAAGCCAATCAGCATAAAGAAAYAGAGAAAAGTAGAAGTGTACAGAATTCACATAGCAACAGGGATGGATTTTAATAGACCTGATTATGAAGTAGATGGGGGTGTGTGTGTATGTTGGTGGAGAACTGCAATTATTTTTAATTTGCAATGAAGAGCCAAGAATTTTCAAAAAGAGGAAAAAATAGACAAGCAAGATATAAAAGGAACTGAAAATGAGAGTAATAGATAAAATAAAACTCATTTGTCCCTTCTGTCCTATGCATACAGTTAACACAGATTTCTTTCCTTTAGGTTTCATGCAGTGCTAATGGCTTCAGTATCTTCTTCTTAGAGAGTCATACTTTAATATTGCAGGTTCCTAAGAGGCCCAATGTTGAAGTAACCACCTAGAGAATAAAAATATTGTTTGGGAACCATCTGTGCTTAAAAACAAATTGTTGAACACAGTTATTTGGAAGTAGAGTCACTGGGACTGGGAAATAAAATWATTTCAGTACCTCTTTCAATAATATATTTCAGGATGCCAGTACAAAGAGGGAGTCTATGTTCTGAATCCACTGCACCCTCAAAAAAAAGTGGCAAATTCAAGCTTTATTGTCTTAAGAACATGCATGATGCTGATTAGCATTTGATTTATGTGTCTTCTGTGTTTATTTGTTTATAAAAATGCCCTGCCTCTTTGCAGTAATCCAAAGCCTATGTTGTAGCTGTTTCTATAGCAACTATGCATTTATTATTGAATAAAGAAAGAATTATGTAAACCAAAGCCATAAACCATACATAAATTATCAATGCATAAATTCCTACTGTCCTGGTTTCTCAGTCCAATTCTCTACAGTTTGTGTATAAGCAAGTAAGAATTGTAAAAAAATGAAAAGTAGAAAGTTTCACTCAACCTTTTCTTTAGTAACATTATTGAGACAACTATCTGCCTAGAAATTTTGATGATATCTGACTCAAGTAATTCAGAAATTATAAGTCATTCCCTTAAAGTCATAAGTCTGGTTTTTAAAATCTTGAAATTTAAAAAACCCACTAACCCTATGAAAATGACACTACCACTCTCCCTCCCTCCCCCACCAGCCCCCTCCCCCGAATTTGATTTGATTGTGGAAGCATGCTATCAATTTTGAAGCATTCTTGAAGCCTATTTTAGCTACCAAGACTATATTTTAAGGATGGAAACTTAGATTCCAGAATAATTTTAATATTTTAATAATATGTCTTATCTGCTGATATGCAGGATTTCCAGTATCAGTTCTCTTAAAAACTCAATCATGCACTCAAAGATGCTCACCTAAGCCTCAGTAACTAGTTCTCTCTGTTGACTGCCATTATTTCGCTCCATCAGTGCAAAACAACTCCCAAAATTTCATTTGCAGCTAGATGTAATTGAATTGAAATTCAGGATTTCTATCCAGGATTACAACCTTTATTTTCTAGATGCCAGCTGAAAGTCAAAATCTTGGAATCTTTCATGAGAAAGAAAGAAGGAAAGAAAGAAGGAAAGAAAGAAAGAAAGCTCCAAATCCTACTTCAGTATTCAATTTGAGAGTGAAAATGTTGAAATAAAACATTTTGACACTTTCTGGAATTAAATGTTTTGAAACTTCCATTTGAAAATATTTCAAATGTTGCTGCTGTGAATCAGAAGAAAATTGTTCTGCTAGGGAAATTTTTGGCCAAAATTGCAAATCCATTCATAACAGCTGCCAGATTTTCTGGGGCAGACCACAAGATCTGAGCTCAGGGATTCTCATCCATGTAGCTCTGCTGAGCATAAATTGTCAATAAAAATCACAACTTATTGCTTATCATTTCTGGCTTCCCATGTACTTGCTTATTTAATCTTTGGCTCTGCCTGAGCAGTTTAAATCAAATGTAGATCTTTCCAAATGAGCAACCACTTTCTAAATGTGTACAAAACCTATGCTATTATTTAAAAAATGAAACCAAATGAATGTACATGGAAAAATAAGGTTTTCTCCATAAGTGCAGTGCATCTTGATTACCCACATATGTAACTTTACTTCAAAAAGTCATACAATTATGAAAGCAATGTACTACTCAACACAGCATATAATATTTACTATCTAAGTCTTTGACTAAGAAACAGAAGTTTCTGTTTATCACCATGGTTCATCTCATTATCTCAGTGGGGTATTTAGTGTGTTTGTTTTAAAGCACTCTTGAAGCTTTCCGAAGAMAGAAGGCTAAATAAAAATCCAGACATATGTCATAATTAAAGTATAAGATGCAATCAGAAATTTTGTGAAGCAAAGATTATATTAGAACCTATTTCATGTTTTCTTTTTTCTATTCAATTTTATACATTGTCTGTTCAAGAAATATTCAATCCAGCTCCAAAATGCTGTTTGCATTTTTAAGGGTTTAAATTAATCTTCTGTGTATATGTAGATATATAAATCTAATATGCTAATGTTATACAAATACATACTTCTTTTGGATAACTTGGCAAGTCTTTCAAACTGAAGCTACTGGTAAAGTCTGAAGGAAAATTGCAATTATTTTACTCATATTATATTCTTAGAAAATCAGAAAGACAATCAATATTTCCAACAGATAAATAACTTCCATTCTTACTGTCCTCCCAGCAAGTACTTTGAAAATAATTTATGTGGCAAACCCTATGGAAAAAATTACTATTCTGTGTAGCTCAGTGAGTATGTTGGTTAGGAAATCCAAATGAAATGTAATATCTCATAAAATATCCCTTCTTTTTAATCTTTATGATATAATGAGGTAACAATATAAAGGGTTCTTATTCACTACAAAAAAAAAGACATATTTCAGTAAAATGTGATAAAATACCTATTCTTAGGTTTCTAGGAGTATTATGATCCATTGTACAATTTTTGTACAGGAAAAAGCCTTTAGCACCTATTGTGGACTTGCCTAAAAATGCATACCTTACTCTGCTGGTAATAAAGAAAATCACTGTATTTTTCTTAGTATTTTTTTAATGAGAACACCATATCTCTCTGGACCACATGGACTGATTCAATACAATGCCATCCTTCAAATTCACAGTGTTTCAATTTGCAAACTCAAAAAAGGAGAATGGTATTTGTGTCACAGACAAAGTAATTCTTTATCCCTTGTTCCTCATTAGAGAGAAATACAAAGGCATTGCTGCTTTTTCTTCAATTGATTAATACTGAATGCCCTAATTATCTGTGCAGTACTAATAATTTATTAATTGAAAAAGTGAGATGTGTAAGAGGTATGTACTAATCTAAGCATTTGACAGAACATTTGAACATCAGATGTTCAAAAGAGAAGTAAAAATACAAAAAAATCATCTCTCAATCAGCAGTGTACCAAGGCCACAGTCTATTTAATGTCATTGCATAGATGTGATTCCATAAAAGAATAAGAGATGGGTGTCTTGCCCTTTTTCTTCCAAACAGGTTCTGGTCAGGGGGACAGAAATGCAGTCTTGACTGCTGATGATCCAGAATGACATATCAGGCACTCCTTCTTTAGATTCATCCATACTACCTGTATCAATGTCCCAAAAATAGATCTTCAGATCCTGTACTCTTCTGTGAAAGTGCAGGGGCACTTTTCAATAGACCAGGTTACCCAGTCTTCTCTTGAACATTTCCAGGGAGAGAGCTTCCACCACTTCTCTGGGCAGCTTGTTTTAGTGCCTTATAGTAAATAATTATTTCCTAACACATTTGTATTTCTGGAATGACAGTGAAATACCAACAACTAACTCTTTTGGAGGCCAGTGTGAGCCTGAGGRGGAATGAGTGGCAAAARCACCCTGTTAYGACTAGCACAGAGAATCCATGAAATCCTGGTATACACAACACAGGAGAAGGCATTTCAAGGACCAAAAAGTGTACCAGTGGACTTTTGGTAGATATATCTTGGAGACAGAGGAAACTAAAACCTTTGTCTTCCTTGCTCAGTCTCTCAGAGCACCCTTCCACTGTGTGACTGCTGAGGGTCCAAGATCATAGGGTGCCAATCACTGCTACGCTCCACTAAAAAACACGACCATTGTGTCCTGGTTTTGGCCAGGRTAGAGTYAATTGTCATCCTGGCTTGTCCAGTGCAGTATTTAGGACTTAGGATGAGAACAATGCTGATAACACACTCAYRTTTTGGTYGTTGCTGGGCAGTRCTTACACTMAGTCCAGGGCTTTCCAACTTCTCACCCCAYCCTGCCATSRAGGAGGCTGCAGGGCATAAGGAGRCAGCCAGGACAGCTGACCCCAGCTGGACAAWGGGATATTCCACATCATAYGACATCAYACCAAAAAATAAAACTCAGYATCTGCCCAGCCACTCAACTTTCCTGATTGGTCAGATACTGAGGGTGGTGAGCAATTGTGTTGTACATCAATGTTTTATATATTGCTGTGGGAGAATGGATTGTAAAAGAACAGATACAGTGTTGCAGGCAATCTTGCCCCTGATAAGTTGCAGCTGTGTTAAGACAGGTGATCAGCACTGAAGGAAAAAGAAGCATGGAATGTTGATGTGTATTGACCAATCACAGAAGGGTAAAAGGGCACACAGGTGTTATGCATGTGAGAAGGGTATAAAAGGTTGTACTGGGGAGTAATAAAGTGCTGATGCTTGAGACCATTCTCATTGTTGGTTGTGACTTCTCTGTCATATTGTTTTATCATTATTATTACTTTTCCTTCCTTTTCTGTCCTATTAAATTTTATGTATCCTAACTTATGAGTTTTATCTTTTTTGTCTAATTCTCTCCTCCATCCTGCTGTAGAGGATTGAGAAAATGGCTGTATGATGTTTAGCTGCTTGCCAGGTAAAATTACAACATTATCCCTGTGTTCACTGCTGATGCATTTTGGTTGTGTGTTTTAGTTTGACCAGGAAGGGTTGCAGTTTATACTTTGCCATGATTATGCCGTGGACAGAAATGAACCTGCAGAATTTCTGCAAAATTTCTTGTTTAAAAGAACCCTTTACTTAGCATTACCTAGAGCATACATGTGGTGACTTCTGAAGCTGATTGTCTTTTTCCTTTCCCTACAAATTGTAAAAGTTCATGTGTTCCCTAGTAGAAGGATTTCTTCAGCAATCTGTTCTGAATGATCCACATTTGACAGGACAATGAGGCTGAGTGAGATGCTGCAGCTCTTCTGTCTGGGTTTCATGCAAGGAAATGGTGATGATGAGAGGTCTTCAGGTCTCAGAAACAGTGGCACTTATAGTGGGGAGGTGGGTATCTTTGCAGAATGGTGAGTTACTGAGTTCTGATGGAGCTCTGTAGTAGTATGAGTCAACACAACAGACTCACTGATGCTCTTACAAAATTAGTTTGTGCCTGCAAGTAATGACATTGCAATATTACCAGAGTATTGTCTTTCTCCATGACTAATCAGTTACAGAATTTTTGGGGCTTCCCTGGTGTTTGAATTTCCTTTATGTTCTTACACATATGGTAGTGTGTGTGTGTAGAGAGACAAGACACTAATAAAACAAATCTCAAAGAATTATAGAAGCATAGAATGGAATTCAGTTCCTGAGGTGGAAGGAACCCCCAAGGACCATTGAGTCTAACTCCTGTTCCTGCACAGGACAGCCCCAAGAGCCACACCATGTGCCTGAGAGCATTATCCAATCACTTCTCCAGGCTGAATCTGCGACCACTTCCCTGGGAGCCTGTTCCAGTGCCCAACCACCCTCTGGGTGAAGTTATGGTGCCTTCTCTGATCTGACTATGGGGCCTTTAAACATGCTTTTAATGGACCAGAGTTCTGATAGCCAATGAAACAAAACTGTAGTAATCACTCTCACTCAATCCACCCCACTCCCTTCTGCTCTGCCCTACACTGCATTTCAGCAGAATACAGATTCAGGACAGGCTTTGGGTTTTACATTAATTACTGAGCACTCAACACAAAGAGTGAATCTATCCTATACCTTGGATCAGTTTAAGTATCTGAGCTGCTAGTAAATGTCTTTGAGTCACCAAAGTCATAGAGTTCCAAGTTTCCCCATGAATAAATTAATGACTATTTCCTGTAAAGTATTTCCTATTTACTTTTAATAGTGGTGAAAATGTAACATCACTGGCATGATTTACTCTTTTGGATAGAATTGTGAAAAACAGCTTAATTTTTCTAGACTTAGTTGATATTTCTTGTGTTACAGAATGAATTTTAGCAAGAGGAAGGATTCATTGTTTGAAGTGATTATATTTTAAAGTATTTGAGATGGTTTCAGTGAGAGAAAACAAGTGGCTTTTCTTTGTTTACTTTTGTTACTCACCTTGGATGGAATGGAGAAGCTGAGTATACCAATACCATCTGGGAGTAAAGCATTCAAATAAGTCAGTGTTATGAAACATTCTGTATTTTTCCATGCATTCACTGATTAAAATCAATCTTTCTATTCTATGAATGGTTTGCTAGATGACAGAACTGTAAGTTTCAATTTTATTAACAATGTCTGCTTATCTTAACAACATATCCATAGCTCTAACCTGGGTGTATTAAAAACATTTCAGTGACTGGCTACACTTATCAGCATTTGTAACATCAAGTCTTATTTTTATTTAAGGCTCTAACTAGCTTTGAAATTGTTTGTGCAAACTCTAATCTGGTTTTCCTAATATGACTTCCTAGACTGAGCTGTAGAGAAGCTCAGAACAACTGTTATGTGCCATTTTACAAGTATTTTCATAATGCTTTCAAAACAATCATAGCTTCTATGCATTGGCAACGCTTCACCTCTGGTTTAATTTTCCTTTGATGAAAAGTAGATGGAAAGAAAGAAAAGTACTGTAAAAGTAAAATTTATTGGCATATTACAGTGTTATCATAAAAGAATGTTTGAAAGACACCAACAAATTAAACAGAGCCTAATCCTCTGTATTTTTACAGCCATTCCTTATGTCAGGGTAGCCACAGTGGCTGGATGGCTGTGCTCAGAGAGTGATGGYGAGTGGAATTACATCYRGCTGGTGGCCAGTCACCAGTGGTGTTTCCTAGGGCTCAGTGTTCAAAGAAGTTCTGTTTAATATCTTTATTGATGATCTGGACAAGGGTATCAGGAGCACATAGCACTCCAAGCTAGGCAGAGTGCTGAACTGCTGGGGGGTATGAAGGGTCTACAGAGGGATCTGGACGGGCTGAGGTGTGGCTGCCCAAAGTAGAGGCAGCATGGGCCTTTGTTCTCACTGGGAGCGGGAAAGTTTTAATGAGGACATGAATATGCATGGCTGCCTGGAAAACTATTGGTTGCTGTTATGCTGTTAGACTGTCCCCTCTGTATCTGATTGGACAGTCCTGTGTTTTCCACACCCAGGACAAAGGTTATAAGAATGCTTCCCCAGCTGGACTCCGGGCTTTTGGGGACAGCAGCTGAAATAAACAGTCTGTTCACCTGGAAGCCAGTCTCCCTCATCCTTCCTCAGAGAAACCCTATTTATGTTAGAAACCTCCCCCTTCTCTTTCCTGCAGGCTCACACACACATGCACGGAACTGTCTGTGTCTCCCCCAAAGTGGGAGCACCAGGCAGGTCCCAAACACACACCAAGCCGGGACCACAGCAGTACAGGAGGGAGAGGGAAAGGAGGATTTTTTTCTAACACTGAGGCATATTGCACGAGCTTCAACAAAGTACTGGGTCCTGCTTTTGGGTCATAACAACTACAGGGAATGCACCAGGTTCAGGGAAGAGTGGCTGGAAAGGTGCCTGGAAGAAAAGCATCTGGGGATGTTGATCAACAGCAGCTGAACATGAGCCAGGTG